>JBBPPG010000977.1:0-12838 GCA_038091855.1 Leccinellum luteum
CACCTCATTACCTTATCACACCTCACCTCACCCATTGCTGCTTACCTTGATGTTGGCTCACCACTCTACTTCCTTTATTGTGCATACCTCTAAGCTGAGAGATTAACCTCCATTGCTGTACATCTCACCTCCATTGCTGAGGTCACATTTATTGAAAATATTTCCACCTCCATCTACAATGAGCTACATAGTCAGCTGACTGTTATCCTATACCAGCTAGGTATAGAAGAGTTCTTATAGGATCTAGACTGCTACCTTGCAGACCTCAGATAACAGGAATGTGTTTCTTCCCCTCACACTCCATCTGCCTTGAGTGAATCCCTTAACCCTGCTGAAATTGATGCTCTAGACTAAGCAGAAGCCATTTGAACTGGTAACAACAGAAATACCCCTTTTTCCAGGACTCATCTCTGCTATCATGATGCATGCTTCCATTGCCACTGCTTAGGCTATGTTCAGGTTGACTATCCCTTTTATTAGTGCACCACCTGCCTCTGATGGCATCCTGATCATCCATAGAACTGTTGTCCCCTCTGCTATTCCACATTCATCCCATTCCCTGCTTCTTCTTCACAGTCATCTCAGTCTGCTCAATTCTTGCATTGGTCTCATTCCTACTTGTACACATCCACTTGTCCTGTTTCCTCTCCTTGTTGTCAGACTGCATGTTGTTCCCCTCCTCTTTCTGATAATGATACTTGCATTGAGAACAACATCTGGGATGATACTGTTTATGCAAACACATCTAGCTCTCTAGGTCGTGAAAGTCCCTACTAAAAGTTTAGTTGGCAACTAAACCGTAACTGGAGGGTAATGTTATGTATATACTTGCAATTTATTATCAATATGGGGAAATAATAAAATACCTATAGTATCCAGGCACAGGTCTGATCCATGCCTAGATTTAATATATGCTCTTGATAAAATGTAGATAATCCTAGTAGACTCCCATAAAAACATCAGTAAAATGATCCTCAGCTCGACAGCTCTGGCTAGACTGTCCCAGACTCACCTAGCAAGGTATCTAACTGGCTAGAGCTGGACAGAAAATGACCAAGAGATTACTTGATCTCAAAATTTACATGACCATTCTTTGCATTAATTCACACAATCTGACATTATTTTTATAGCCATAGATATTGATTTGCTTGTGTGATAAGGCAAAGAGTTTCAATAGTATAAAGGTCATTCCACTGATAAACCTCTGAACAGATGTGGTGCTCTGTGCTCAATTATTTATCAGACTAAATTAGACAGATTGATCTTTATACCTGCAAGTTGCTTTTAGTTGATAGTGCTACTAATTGAACTATAATGTCTGTCTATAACTTAATTATCATTATCATCTATGTCAAGTTAGCCCTATAACACCATTCAGCTTGCCAATGCTTTTACACATCACAACCTGAATTTAAGTAAAGTAGATTTTATTTTACTTAATGGGCTGCAGGTTTTCTTGCCAGAGAGAAGGAAATAGCATTGTCAAGTAATCCAACCACCTCTTTCATAAGGAGCTTCAATGATAGAAAATTAACTCATCTAGTAAACTACATAATATACAGGATATATTTATTATTGCTACGGATCCACAACTTGGAGGATGAGGTGGTCATCATCATCAAGTTCCCACTGGAATCCCCATTCTTGCATCCCCATCCCTATTTCCATTCTCCTCATATCCCATCATCGCATCACCATTCTTCTCACATCCCTGGGCCCGTCCTTGTTCTCACATCATTGTACACTGTCACAGCAGTTGTCACATTGCACTGCCATGACACATCATCATGTTCTCAATGCCAATATTGTGCATCATGCATCCTAATATGGCATCTCATTGTCCTATCCCTGTTCTCCAAGTCCTTGCATTGTTGTCATTGTGTGTCATGCATAGTGTTAAGCTATTGCATCCCTATTATTGCCCTCTTTGCATTGTGGTCATGTCATGGCATGTCATTGCAGCAGTCATGATGCCACATTGACATCATCCTTGACCTTGTCTTCCTTGCATCCCTATCTCCATCCTCCTCACACCATTTATATCATTGTCCCATAGTGGTACAGTATACATACCATCATGTCGTCACTTCATTGCCATTGCAGGATGGTACACCATGTGGAAGGGGACAAGGACAAGAGGGAGTGGAGTGGGAGTGGGATGAGAGGGAGAGGATAGGAGAGAGAGAGTGGTGCCAAGTTGCATCATCAACATTGACTGATGCTGTCATTGTTGCATTGTTAATGTTGTCATACCACATTGTGTCATTGTGTTGTCAATGCTGATGCTGATGCCAACTTGTGTGGTTATTGCCATTGCCATGGCTAATGCGTCACTGGTATCACATTGTGGTGACACAAGGATAAAGATATGGATGGGATGGGGATGCAGACAGGAATGGGAATGGGAATGTGATAGAATGGGGATGTCATTGTGTCATTGTCATTTGTCATCATGTTGTGGTAATACAAGGATAGGGACAGGGATAGGAATGGAATACAGATAGGGATGACATTGTAGTGGCATGAGGATGAGATGCAGATGGCAGTGCATAATGAAAACCAGGGAAGTTCAAGCGCAGGTAACAGGGCACAATGGGCCAAGGTGGTGGTTCACGGTTAACAAATGACTATGTGTGCTACCATAGGAATGATTAAGTAATACTAACTAGTGACACGAGACTGATTTCCAACACATTGTTGAGTGCTCAAGTGCTTAACTTGCACTTGCACTGTGGTAGTGTGGGAATGAAAGACTCTAAATGTCAAAACAACTTAGTAAGGTTACAAAGTGAGCTAAGTAACTTGCATTGTGCACAACTCTGCCAGATACTTTCAGTCGATCAAGATAAATTTATTTTTCAAGAGATCACATATAAGGGGTGTTTGAAAGGTAATGAGATCAGCAGCAGCGCAGAAAGGCATGTACCCAAGTCCATATACATAAACATTGATGACATGCAAATGGGTACTCAGTTAGATTCTCAGAGGCATGAATGTAACATACTTTGATAGGGTAGCTATCAAAAATTCTCTGCACCACAGTTTAATAGAGGCAAAGTGTTTGAGTGCTAGAGGATTCAAAGTAGGGGACAATGTCCAATGCATCATTTTTGGCCTTACCATTCCCCTTCTCTCCTTAGCATTGGGTAGTTATTTTAATTTGGTGTGGGAGAGTGACAGATTGAACTGCTTTGTTGAGGCTAGATATTGTCATGTTGTCATGTCAAGGGGGCATGTACTTGGGGTGGGGTAGTATTCTCACACCATATGGGTGCACTGGCAGCATGGATGAGTCTGCCAGTGGTATGTGGTAGGTGAGAGAGGGGAGAAGGAGAGAGGAAGGGAGAGAGAAGGGAGAGGCAGGCAGGCATAGTTGCATTTTGAGTTGTCATGCATCATAGCACCATGCCAAAATGGCAGATATAGAATGGGTGAGGGTGAGAGTGAGGGGGGGATTGTCATTGTTATCATATCATGGCATGCCGTTACATCAATTGACACATCACGGTGGTGGTGGTGATGCCATTGCATTGTCATGTTATATATGGGTATGAGTCAGTGCCAAAACACCTTAGCTGAGACTAACACTTGGGGATGATGCAGGAGAATAAGCAGGCAAATAAATAGAGGCAGGAGATTCAGAAAGTGGAATCATTATTGGGTAAAGATACTATAAACAATAAGAATTTCAAAATATAGATAATGTCAGGTACTCACACAGTGGACTGAGCCTATCCCTGAGCTAGGAAGACTCAACAAAAGTGAAGACCCAGTTGAGACTTCAGAAAAAGCAGGGATATTAGCTAGTGAAGCAGCATTGTCCTCAACTAAACTGATTCTAGCTGGAAGGCTAGACATACTGGACATAGCAGACAGAGTGTAGGACAAAGATGAAGATGCTATAGACATAATTGAAAGGGGGCTCAGCCCACTGGAAGGTGAAGAGATAGTCTACATGGCCAGAGGCACTAGTAATGGCAATGACAGCAGTGGTGAGGGGTTCGCAGTGCATAATGATACTACTGAAGTGGTAATTGTTTCTGTCATGGCTGTTAAACTTCTGAAGCTTGTTAATGGAGTAACCCTGGGACACAGGATTGGTATATCGAAGGAAAATTCACATCCATTCTAAATTTGAAGTGGCAAGAATCATTGGCTGAAGCTACAATGACTCATATGAAATGTCAGTCTCAAAAGTTCATTGAGATGGGTAGACAGAAGGGAGGGATACTGTAGCCACCAAAGAGATAGAGGGCAGGAGACATGATTTACTGACAAGAATGTCACTCATGAAAAACTTGGAAGACTCAGTACTAGATAGCTGGGATGACTTATCTTCAAAGGTTGATTCCACAGTTGGAGGCAGAGATCGTGCAGCTCACAATTGAGGATGGGCATCCTGCTAGTACCTCGAGCTCCTGACTACCACCTGACATGGTAGAATTGATTTTTGAAGATGGAAGGGGCATGGACCCAGGAATAAGGTCTGGGAGGATTTCTGATTTGGAGACTGCAATGAAGGAACATCTGTGGGTGTCTTGGAAGGAGGTATTGGCACTCTTTCCACTGGAAGGTCAATAGCCAATGAATGCAGTGTGCTTGTTTCAGAAGGGATCATCTTGCATAGAGATAGGGTCTCGAAATGCATCTCTTACTGCTCTTCAAGCTCACATTTGCAAATCACTGCCATGACAAGCTCTGTCTGTCTCCATCTTGCATTTTTTTGCAGTGATATAGTTGGGTGTGATGCCTAAAGTGCAGCGGTTAACATCATAGAAATTCACAGAAGCCTTAGTTTGATGCATAGCCAGGCTTGGAAGGAATGATAGGCAATGATTTGAAGGATGTGGTTGATGGGGAACTTTTATAACCTGAGCCACCTGAGCTGCCTACAATCTCGAGAGCAGAAAGCACTGAAGTGGAGGAAGTAGGCATTGGAGTAGCAAAGTAGCTCCTTGTTCAACTACTCAGCATAGAACAACTTTATGAAGCCATATAGTATGCCTGTTGTTGTGTTCTCCTTTTCAGAAACATAGCTCCTACTATAGCCCCTCCTCCAAATTCCTGGGCTCCTGGACAATGAGGATGGAAAAGTTAATATGAAGCTGCTGTAAGTATACAAGCTGTCAGGAGATTGCCTAGATAGAAATTGGACTTGGTATGCTAATAGGAAAATGTCTGAAGATAAAATTTGATTTGTGTGTTAGATTCACCAGACATGAACTAGAAGGCCAGCTATCAGTCATAATACCAGTTGTCATCCTGTGTATTTGAGGGACTGGAATCAGGCTCGAAGAACACTTACATTGAGTGGAACTGATTGGAGTTAGTGAAATATTGTGGTTGTAGAGAGAAAGAAGTAAAACTTCTATTCAAACTCAGAGGGTACTGAGCAGTGTTATATAATACAAGTGTGTGAACTAATTACTAAACTAGTACACTAATGCTCATACTTTCAACACTCCCCCTTGCTAAATATACCATTTCAGAATATGCAAGAAAGTAGATAGAACATCTGCTTGGAATTATACACAAGTGGGCATTCAGTCAGAGTAAAACTCAAGACCAAGTTGGGAATGACACTCAATGAACTTGTCAAAGGTGAGGTTTTTGGTGAACATATCAGTGGGATTATTAGTTCCTTTGATATAATACAACTCAATTATTTTGTCCTACATGATGGTGTTGCAGATGAAGTGATATCAGAGTTAGATATGTTTTGATCATTTCTCAGTGACTGGATTCTTGGCCATGAATAGAGATCCTTAATTATAACTGCAAATGGAGATTGAGTGCAGCTTGAAGCTGAGCTCACCCATCATCTGCCAGATCTAGACAGCTTGGCAGGAGCAATCGCTCAAGGCCATGTATTCTGCTTCCATGGAAGAGAGTGCCATGGTTTTCTGAAGGTGGGAGTTTCATAGGAAAACTCCTTCAGCCATCTTCAAGTAAAAACCTATTTGTAAGTAACCAGTTTGAATATCTTGACCTCAATCAGAGTCAGTACAGGCGATTAGACCTCTTCCATTCTCACCATTATAGACTAAGGATTAGTTCCCTATACCTAGAAGATATCTGCAGATGTAGTACGCCTTGTCCAGATGGTCCTAAGATGGGTTTGCAGCTTGTCTAGCCAGTTGTGTGACAGCATAGATGATATCAGGCCTTGTATCAATTATAAGGTACATGAGTGATCCAATAATGCATTGGAAGTGGAGGCAGAGCTCTGGGTCAATGGGGAAGGTGTTCTTCTTGGGATAGTATCCAGAAGGAAGCAGCGTTTGAGCAATGTGTGTGTTGGTAACATTGAATCATTCCAGGATCATCTCAAGGTAGGTGAATTGGTCTAAGTATAAATTCTGACCATCATGCCAGATTCACATCTTCAGGAACTCAGTGGATTCACTGAGGTTGTGACATTCCTACTTCTTTATAAAAGTGGTCTTAAGCTTGTCTACAAAAGCTTTATTAGGTCCGCAGAAGAGGGCATCATCTACATAGATTATTGCTAGGATTGTGTTGGTTCCTTTGCGATAGATGAAAAGGCTGGTGTTGGATTTCAGATGCTCAAAGCCCAGTTGCTTCATTGACTGATCCAGTGTGTGCTACCAAGCTAATCTAGCTTGTTTCAGGCTGTATAGCATGCTAAGGAGCTGGAGGACTTTGCCTTTTGAATTGGGTGGCACAAATCCTTCCAGAAATTCCATATAGATCTCCTCATCTAACTTCCCATAGAGATAGGCAGAGCAGACATCAAGTCCAGTGAGGTGCCACTTCTCGAGGATTATGAGGGCCAGCATAGCGCGAACTGTTTCAAAATACACTACGGAGAAGAATATCTGGTTGAAATCAAGACCCTCAACCTGGGAGAAGCCTTTGGCTACCAAGTGGGCACATTTCTGACTATCCAGTTTGACATTGAAGATCCATTAGTTCTGGATTACTTTCCAGTTTTCTGGTCTCAGAATAACCTTATAGACTTTGTGGTCTTTGAGTATTTGTAGCTCTTTGAGGCAAGCCTCATGCCAGAGTTTTTGCTCATTGGTAAGGAGCTTGAGTGTATTTTTGTATTTCCAGTCCTGATAATTCAGCTAAATTGCCTTTGACGTGAGAAATATGAGCAAAGATTCCCCCCTTTCCCAGGTGAGATGGTCCACATTATATTCTGAAGGAGTCAGAAACATGGGAAGTCCACCAGAAACTGGTTATTCATGTCTGTCACCCTCCAGAGTCCAAGGGATCTCTGATTCAAGATCATGGAGCTGATTGAGAGGGTACCAACACTCACTATAGGCATTGTCAGGATGGAGAAGAGGGCGGCACTTGCAGTGAGGGTGAGTTGGAGGGAGTGGAGGAGTATGGACACAGTGGCGAGGGCATTCTGGGATTTTTGGTAGTTCCAGTGCTTCCAGTGGGAGAGGAGAAGACATTGTTTCCTAGGATGATTTACAGGAAGCTGGTAGCTCTAGATGACCAAAGTCATTGTCGTTATCACTTGAGGAGTCTGAAGAGTCTGGTCACGGTAAGTTATGGTCATGGGGGACTGCATTAGTTGGTGCATGGCCAACTGGTCTGTGGTGTACAGATTTAGGGCACTGAGGGAAAAGATTCTCATCAAAGATAGTGTGTGTGGCAGTAAAGATTGCACCCATTGAATGCAAGAATATTGCATTCTTGTCTCTTTCGGCAGCTGTTCTGAGATAAATCATGAGCTCCAATTTGTGTTAGAGATTACCGCTACGAGTTTCAGCTAGAATGTGCATGTATGTATACACCACAGCCAAAGACTCAGAGATGAGAAATTGAAGGTTTCTCCCTCTTGAGTAGCTCATGGAAGGTTCGCCATTCAAGATGAACCATTGGAGTTCAATTGTATACATGAGTGAAATGCTCTAAAGCGAACTCCCAGGTGTTCAGAGGTAGGCAAGTGTATAACCTGATTGCTTGCACTTTATTGGGCAGAGTCCAGATGAGTTGTTCTGCTCACCCATTTTGCTAGTAAGCATATGGGGCAGATTGATATATATGGGTGCCATTGTCACATATATAGTCAATGAAGGCCTTTGAGGTAAATTCCCCTTCAGCATTGGACATTCAACCTTTGATGTAAGCATCATATTGGTTGTGGATATAGGCAAAAAAGTGTTTGACCACCTTGATGGTCGATCCTTCAACCAGATGAGTTTACCCAAGCCATGGATGTGTAGTTGTCCAGGAATACTATGGCATGTTTATACCAATGGTGTGATTCAATCTCATATGATTTGAGATCAGCATGGATGAGCTCAAATGGAGCAAATGCATGGGTTTCATTATGAGGGAAGGGGCAATTTGGCTATTTGCTGAGCTTGTACCCAGGGCATATGGGGTTCTGAGAGAGTATATCAATCTCAGGGAAGTCCTTAGTGGGCTTCTGGGCCACTTTGAGAACATCTCGGGAGGAGTGACCCAATCTCCAGTGCATGGTGTCATAGTTCACAGAAGACATTAGAATGTTTCTGTGGTTCTGGGCTTTCATCACTGGTGCATGGAGCCAGTACATAGTGTCTTCATGAGTGTAGAAGAAAAGAATCATCTTCTAAGAGCATTTATCAAAGAACTTGATCGATCCATTCAACATTTTCAGAGTTAGACAGTTGTCTTCCTGCAATAATATCCCCATGGAGATGAGGCAGATCTTATATGCTGGCATGTATATGACTGGTGATAGGCAGATAGTCTTGCCTTTGTAATTAATTAAGACAGTTCCGACATCTAGTATTGATGCTTTACCATTAGCCATTTGTGAGTATGTCAGCTTCTCATACTCGTGGTACTCAGAAAAATCATTGAGATCACATGTGAAATGGAAGGAGGCTCCAGAATTGAGGAGCTAGATGTCAGATGGTATTTCCATTGCCTTTCCATTTCCTTTACCCTTACAATAGTCACACATTGTTTTTGAAGTTGTAATAGATTTATTTTTATCTACTGCATATACGTAGATGCGGAGCATGTATTTTACATGTCTGTGGGATTGTGCACATAGCAATGTTAGGGTAGTTGGGGCAGAGAAAAGGTGGGGCAGAGAAAAGGTGGGACATACCAAATATCTGCACTTGTAGCCTTGTTGAAGAACTAGGAGAGGTACTCATCCTGGACTTTGATGTCCCCTAACAATACAACATCATCACTGTCAACTTCCATTAGTGTGATAGTATCCGCAATGTCAATCTGTTTAATATCTTCAAGACAGTCAATTAGAGAGCAGCAGGAGAAGGAAGCAACTCTGTCAGACCAATTGGAATGGTGGTTCACAATTGGTTCCAGATGGTGGATGGTCTGTGGAGTTGGAGCGATATCATCTTGTGGAAGAGCGAGATGGTAGCAGTGGTCTGAGAGAATGCTGGTGGGCCATAGTGGGCAATGCCAGGCATGTACAAGATCTTCTGCCAGTGGACATCATGGATGAGAGCAGAGAAGGAGGAGGAGGCAGGGGAAATTATGATGGGGGTGTAGAAGAAGTTTGTGAAGGCAAAGGAGGCCTTGGCTTTTTCTTTGCATGGAGGTGGGATGGCAGTGTCATTGGAGTCACTACTTGAGCTCTCTGGAGATTCCTAGGCAGCGGCAGTGGCTACCTTCTTTGCGCTTGCCATCCTCTGGTTTCTTTCCTTGGCAATGCTTCTTCTCATTGCCCTTTCCATCCTATTTCTGCTCATCAAAGGCAGGATCGTCCTTGCCTTTCTGCTTGGTGGTGGAGATTTTGTTGGCCCATTGGCCATTGGCATTATTGGGCTTATGCCTGGAAACGTGTTGTTGTCAGGCAGCCACTGCCATGTGCTTGATGGAGGTGGGCAACAGATCAGAGCTGGAGTCATCAGGCTCATCAGGAAAAACTACATACCTATAATTTCATAAAATATCACTTATTGTGTCAATTTTCAACTAATTTGGTTATTTGTACCATTTTATCCAGATTATGCACTATTAGCACTTAATCCCAGGCACCCTCTTCATAATATGTCTTAGCTTTGTTCAAATTTATCAATATTCATTGCAATTTACTGCTAATCCTTGATTCCTTGTCATAGGAATTTTCATGAAAAATATAAATGCATTAGACTACAACTAATGTACATTGAAGTAGATAGAAATATCCTTGAATGAATTAAGAAGAAAGGTTAGGCATTTATCAAGAATATCATCACTAGTTCACTTAAGTGGAACACTCTCTCCCTATTGTGGCAGAAGATGTACACTACAGCTAAGAAGCTGAATGGGGACAACACATAAGGAGAATTCACCATTCCGAACTGCCTTGCGAACTCAGTACATTTTTGTCCCTGGTTCTGGTGTCGGAGTAAACTTTGTGAACCATTCTATATAAGCAAGATGTTCCGGAGGTGGCCTCTCTCTCTGGAACAGAACATCTTGGGCCTTTAATGATACATATAGAAAAAACCACTTTCACTTGAGCTACACAAAAATCTAAAGGAATTTTGTCAGTCCAAGTCACAAAGAGAGAAAACAAAAGATTATCATGTAATTGTTTTGAGAGTGCCATGATATTCCACACATTGACAAGTGCTGTATCGAAGCATGCTGGCTTGATGACCATACCTGCATCACTATACACAGGTGGTTGTGCATGGATTGAGTTGAACATGTCATTTCCATGCAGTTTATCATTCCTAAACTTGATTCAATAGAAAATGGGAAGGGTTGTAAATGGTAGATTCACCAACTATGCATATTCATCAAGTTATCATCTCTGGGAAATCATAGAATTATTGAATAAAGCTATGAATTAAGTAAGCACCATGACAAATGATGGTGCATTATAGCAGAGTGGCAAGGTAATATCTTCAAGTGAGCTGAGTTTTCATGAGGAATTCCGGGCCATCCTTAATGATAGAGGTTTGGCTAGCTAAGGTGGGCGCCAATGTGTTTCTTGACAGGCCAAAATCTGAGAAGGAACACCAGTTGCATGCTGTGACTGCCATAACATGAAGATGAAATGGGAAATCACTTTTTCTTTCCGCTCTAGCCACTTTGTCATTTGCAAGAACTCCTCCTTTTGATTTATGGCCTGGTATACACATCTTTAGCAAAATTGATGTGCAGGCGCTCAGTTGCATTGGTGTTGAAGCCATCAATTATGCCAAAAAGCTTGATGGACTGAGCATAATGTTGCAGAGAATGAAACTTCAGGATATTGAAGTGATTCCAAATGCCAAGTTGAATGAAAACAAAAGAGTTGTCATGAAAATTGTCAAGCGCAGTTTGGAGGTCCTGGAGAGTGGTGATATTGTGAACAGGGAATTGGGCAGTGAATAAAAAGTCAAGAATGCCAGAATGGTGCACGTGGCTTTAAGAAATGAAGTGGAAGAGATACCATTCAGCAGCTGGAGGTCATTGATTAAACCCAGTAGAAGCATGGTGATTTGTTTGTGTTTGGTACTCCTTACTCATGTGAGAATTGGGATTCCTTTATGGAATATCCAAATACTATGGTTTGGGGGGAAATGACAGACTTGCACATCTATTTCTGCAGTTCCACCAATTATTGTGAGCCATGAAAGGAGGTGTTTAACAACCCCTTTGTATAGCTGATGAAGGAGGTCCAGTGTAATTGATAGGAAAATATTGACATAAGGAAAGTCGATCCAAAATGAACATTGAAGAGGTTTGATTCTTATGTCGCGATATACTCCAGAATATAAAGGTGAACCTAATAGTTCAAGAGCATTGAGGATCACATCCAGATCACAAAGTAGTGCATGACATAGATGGTCACCAAGTTCATTGTGTGAACATTCACAGATCAGACAGTAGCCAGTGTATGCTCCAGTTACCATACACTGCTCTGGATAATCACCTACATGTGCAGCAAAAATAGAGTGCCCTCGATAACACATACCATCACTGCTCATGATATCAATCCTGTCGATTCCAGCTTCATGGAGGGGGGTAACGAAATATCCTAGACATGCATGAAATAAATTTGCAAGGATTTGATAGTGGGCAGACTTGTTGAATATGTGTGTGAGGCAAGTGGTTGGAAGGTATGCCAAAAGAATTTGACTCTGATATGATAGCTTGCGATAGATTGATTTTGGAAGATTCCCTATTGTCAAGTATACTAGATAGGCAGTTTTGTTGGAACAGCATTAACTGTATCTTGTCTGAAGACAGAATGACTGGAATAATCATGGCACTGGGTTTTCGCTTCTTAAGCTCTATCTTATGTGCAGTCAATTACCAAGTCATCCCCAGTCAAATGTCTCACTTACCTGTGTGGTCCACCACCACTTGCCGGTATGCATCTCATGATAAATTCTTTCTTCTTTGTCCATATCAGAATAGTGATGCTTGGAGACAAAGCAAAGATACTGTGCATGTTCTGAGTTGCCAAATAAAGCCTGAATACATTCAATGATATTCCATGTGAACAAATCGAAACATTTGGCTGCTACCTTGACTTTGTGTTGGATGAATGCAGGATGGGAAGCAGGAAGCTTGTCAACCACCTTGTTCAACTTGGCCATGGTTTTATATAAAAGTCCTAGCCTTTCTGGTATCTACACGTTCATGTTTATCAGTAGATTTATTCACTTATCGTCAACTTACTCTAGAGATTGCAAGTAACTTGCTACATGCTGTGGAGCCTAGCCCTCTCAACTTTGCCCAGCATGCAACCTCGCAATCAATTTGTGATGTGAATGGGGCCCATCTTCTCAAATTATCTCTATCATCTCCATATATTCCAAGCCGGGCACTGTAGTCATGGTAGCTGGTCCAATTTTTAGAGCAGTAACCTGTTTCAGGATGATCACGAGTTATTTCACCAGTATGATCA
>JBBPPG010000978.1:0-12832 GCA_038091855.1 Leccinellum luteum
GGTTCAAAGAGGCCTTTGTGGGTGATGAAGGCAGCCTTCTACTGATGTCTGTCTTTGATATGGATATTGTTGTAGCCCCATTGGACATCAAACTTCATGAAAACTTTAGTGTCTTTGAGTTTATCAATGAGGTCAGAAATCAAGGGGAGTGGGTAGGCATCATGAACCATATGTTCATTTAGGTAGCGGTAGTCTTGGCAAGGGTGAAGTTTTCCATCCTTCTTCTTGATGAAAAAGAAGGAAGAGGCTTGGGGAGAGTTCGAGGGTCGGATCTTTCCTGAGATGAGATTCTCCTCCAGGAAGTCCTCTGTGGCTTTCTGTTCCTCAGGAGACAGAGGGTAGATTTTCCCAATCTTGGGAGCAAAGGTGTCATTGAGATTAATCTCATGATCATAGGGACAAGTCGGCAGGACATGGTCAGGAGTGTCTTCAGAGAAGACTAAGGCAAACTCAGAGTATCCCAAGGGGAGTACACTGGCAGGGGGTGGTTTTGCTGAAAACGGCAGCAGTGGCAAGTTCCATGGCAGTGGTAAAGCATCTACATGTAACAGACCCTAGGAGGGCAAAGTGATGAACACCACAGATGCATTGATAGATGGCATGGTTTTCATGGGCATGGGTGACATATGTATCAGCATCATCAAAGTCAAGGAATGAATGAAGGCATTCCTGGGTTTCAGGAGAGATGTTCATGTGACGAGGGGGTTTGAATGGTGTAGGTCGAGAAGGGTGAAAGTGGGAGTCATGGCAATGGGAGTTGGCGACATAGGCCATGTAGAGGTCCTTGCTTTGGTTGCAAGATTCGTCAATGGACATCATCTGGGATTTCCAGTCAATTAAGGGGTTGGTAGTATGAAGCCAAGGAAGGCCAAGGATGATATTTTCCTTGCCACAGGACATGACATGGAAGAGTACTTGTTGTGATACTCCTTCGATGTTGATGTAGAGGGTACAGGTGGAATGGATTTGTCCATTTTTATTCATGGATTAATTGATGTTTTATATGAGGATTGAGGTGGCAAGTTTCTCAGTGGGAAGGCAATATTTCCTGACAAACTGCCAGTCAATGCAGGAAATATCAGTGCTGCTATTGACAAGAGCGTGCATATTAACAACTTTCATGGTGTGCAAGGGGACAATCAGCTGCAGAGGGATTTGCATGGATTTGGCAGACTGAGATACAAGTACAGGAGCACACATTATTCTAGGGGAGCCTTGTGTCGAATGAGGTCCCTAGTTCAAAAACTCTTTTTGGTGGAGAAGTGGACCCTTTCTATGATATCCTCTTCATCACTCTCAACTTCTTCTAGATGAGGGAGGTCTTCCTTGACACATTGTACCTGGTGCTGAGGCTGGGATGAGGGGAAGCTGGAACAGGAGGGGTTTATATAGTATACAGACAAGGGGAATGACTAAGCAGATGGAACAATGTGGAACATGACAGAAGGAGATGTGTAATCTGCAGCAGTGGAAGCTGAGTCAGAATGACTGTGAATAAGTAATCATACAGGAATCAGGATAAGAATAGAATGGTAACTGAGTGGATGAGTAATCTACAGTACAACACAGAGATGAGTCAGAAGGCTATGGATTAGTAATGGTACAAAGGTAAGCAAGATGAATGAGAATGAGTTGAAGAGAAAAGAGAAGAAATAAGGGGCCAATCATAACATTACTCCCCTGTTATGGTCTAGTTGCCAACTAGAACAACCTAATACTGGGGTCCCAGGGAGCCAGACATGTTCTGGTAAGCAGTATCATTCCAAATGTCATTGTTGACAAGGGTGTTGTTTTCAAAAGAGGGTCATTCATGATGTCAATGAGGAGGGGGAACAGGACAAGCAGATCAGTAGGAGTGGGAAGACCTTGAGGAACAAGTTGACCAAGAAGAGATAGGTGAGGAGGCTAGAGATTGGATAGAGGTGATAGTGGGACAATAACAGAGTGGATAGCTATTCTGAGGGTGGCCAGGATGCCAATGAAGGCAAGTAGGGCATTGGTAGAAGAGGCAGTCTATGCAGAAGTGTCTGAGGTGATGACAATGAAAACAAGCCTCATGGTATTGAGGGTGAGTCCAGGGAAGAGGAGTATGTCTGTCATTACTAGTCCATTGTGCTTCAGCATGGTCCAAGGCAGTGATCTCGGCAGGGTCAAGAGGTTCAGATGAAGCAGATAGAGTATGTGGGGATGGAATACATTCCTGATATCTAAGGTCTATGAGGCATCAATCTAAGTTCAACAGGAATTCTCCCATGCCTGATTGGTAAAGGTCAACTAACAAGGAACCATGTAGCTTGTTTCAGATAGAGGACAGGATATTCCCAATGAAGGCTACTTCAGCCCAAGTAGACACATGGGTAGCTATCAGGATTAATCATTCAGCCTGGAGGTAGGCATAATAGAGAGAATGGAATAGTGAGCCTATGTCCAAGTATATGACAATAGGAAAGGCAAGGTGGGAGTCAGTGATGAAATGTTAGAGAGAATGTGTATAGTAGAGCTCATCAGGAAAGTCATCATGAAGATGGGTAGCATAGAGGAGACATCAACTGATAGAACAGGTTTAGAGAGATGGGCAGATGGAGTGGAGGCAATAGAGACAGGGGATATACAGTAGTGTCAGGGATGGAGTCATTGTCCTAGCCAGTGTGATGGCAATGGAGGACATAGTATCTAAAGAAGAGGAAGCAGATTCAGAAGAAGAGGTAGAGTTGATAAATTTAAGGGCCATAGTAAAAGGTTAGGTGTGAGAATGTTTTGAGTGACATGGTGGGCTGGGTAGTGATGGAGTTGGTGAGGGAGGGAAAGTGAGGGGATGGAGCTTTCTATAATTAGAGAGAATCATTTTCACATGCTACAACTCCAATTTAGCAATCCATAAGTTTTCTTCAGCCAAGTATTTTTTCCATCAGATCAGGAACATACAGTGGAATAGAGAGCCATGGTGGCATAAGATCCATTCTATTTTGTATCCTTCTTCACCTTTGATGAGTTTTGATGGTGGTGCAGGGAAGTTCTTTTCATAGATGGGGTTTTCATAATAAGGAAATAAGTGTGAAGTGTGAAATATGTCCTAAATCTTCTACATTTTGAGGAGACAGAGTTTATAGGTGATCAGTGATAGGACTTTGGTAATGGTAAATGGTCCTTCTTATTTTGGGGTGAATTTCAAATGAGTTATGTTTTGGTGGAGATTACAAGCTTCCAGCCAGGCTTTATCTCTGAGGGTAAAGGGGATAAATTTCTGATGGGAATGGGAAGCCATCACTTGTCAGGCAAGTTTGTGAGTGGCTAGGGCTTTGTAATATGTGGTGGAAAGTTCTTTGAGCCTAGTCTCAATGGTGGGGATATTAATTTTGGAGATAATGATAGAATGGGCATGGGGTTCATAGCTGAGGATCAAGGAGAAGAGAGATATGTTGGTGATGGAATGAGGTCAGTGATTATGAGCAAATTCAGCATGAGAGATTATATCAGACCATAAAGTGGGATTGTTGCCATAGAAGATGCAGAGATAAGTCTTGACTTCCTGGTTTATCTGTTTAGTTTCTCCATTGAACTGAGGGTGATAAGCAGTGGAAAGGGAGAGGTCATATCCAAGGAGTTGTCCAAGTTCCCTGGTGAAGGAGCATTAGGGGCCACAATCCGAGATGATTTTATCATAGAGACCAAAATGAGTATATATATACTTTGTGGAAAGAGAGGGATGTTATTCCTTTGGCAGTAATGGATTTCTTTGTGGGACAGAGAATTATCTTCTTAGTAAGCCCATGGTCGACCATGACCAAGAGAAAGTCAAAACCAGAAGAGGAGGAAAGGTCAGTATTGAGATTGCAGGAGATCTGTTGGGGAGCAGGAGGAAGGAATAGGGAGGTGAGATGGGAAGGTGGGATGTGTGTTTACCTTGTTTTGCTGACAAGTAGTATAGCCTTCAACATATTTGCAAATATATTGGGCCAGCCCAGGCCACCAGAATTTGGATGAGACAAGTTGGCAAGTTTTGAGATAACCAGGGTGTCTAGCAGATGGGCCAAAGTGATCATGATAGCATTCAAGGATGAAATAACAGAGGGAGTGATCAGGGGGAATATAGACACAACCTTTAAAGGAGAGAATTTCACCATCACATTGCCAGTCAGAAAGATGAGACTGAAATGCAGGAGGTAATCTGCCATCCAAGGCTTGGAGGGCCTGAAAAATGAGGGGATTGTCCTTGGAGAAAGAGACAACTTGAATGTGACTATGGAGTGTGGAGGTGATAAGGTTAACAAAAAGTGAGTCAGGGAAGAGTACAGTTTAGTCATTGTCTGGGCCATCAGGGCAAAGGTCAGAGCAGTAAGAGAGTGTGTCAGGACTGGTGAGACGTTTGCCAGGGACATGGATAATCTAAAGATTGAAATCAGCAAGGTCAAGTAGCCAATATGCTTGTTGGCAGTTTAGGTGTTGGGCTTGGCAGAAGTACATAGGTGAGGTTCTTATAGTCAGTGAAGACCTGGACTAGGAATGGGGAACCATGAAGATAATGGTGCCAAGACTTGAGGGCAAGGATGATGACAAAAAGTTCACAATCATAAATGTCATAGTTTCATTCTGCAGGAGAGAAGGATTAGGAGAGGTAAGAACAGGGATGCCAGTCTCCATGGGCATCAGTTTGGAGAAGAATAGCACCAGACATATATTTGGAGGTGTTGGTAGCAATGGCAAAGGGAGCAGAGAGGTTGAGGAGTTGGAGAACTGGTTTCAAGAGGAAGATATATTTGAGTATAGTGAAGGTGTTCTCACAAGCAGAAGACCAAGACTAAGAGATGTTTTTCTTGGTCAGGTCAATCAAAAGTTGTGTGATGGCAGAGTAATCCACAATGAATCAGTGATAGAAGTTAGCAAAGCCAAGAAAGGAACAAACTTCTTTAACTTTGGTAGGCATGGGCCAGGCAGTTATTTCATTGAGTTTGATTGGATCCATAGCAATTTGTCCTGGTTTAACAATCATTCTGAGGTATTCAACCTCAGAGGTGGTGAAGTTGCATTTGAAGAGATGGATGTGAAGGTTGAGCTCTTGCATGCATTGCAAGACATGATGAGTTCATTTAACATGGAGGTCATTGTCAGGAGAGAAGATTAGGAGGTTGTCCATGTAGATGATCAGCCAGCCTTTAGTGACATGTCACGAAAGGAATCATTCATAAACTTGAAGCATTGAAATGTGGCAGGAGAGTTGCAAAGATTGAAAAACATGATGGTGGGTTCAAAGAGGCCTTTGTGAGTGATGAAGGCTGCTTTCCACTGGTGTCCATCTTCGATACAGATACTATTGTAACCCCAGTGGACATCAAACTTTATGAAAACTTTTATATTCTTGAGTTTATCAATGAGGTCAGAGATCAGGGGAAGTGGGTAAGCATCTTGAATGGTATGTTCATTTAGATATCAGTAATCTTGGCAGGGACAGAGTTTTCCATCCTTCTTTTTGATGAAGAAGAATGATGAGGCCTGAGAAGAGTTCAAAGATTGGATCTTTCCTGAGGAGAGATTTTCCTCCAGGAAGTCTTCTATGGCTTTACATTCATCAGGGAATAGAGAATATATTTTTCTGATCTTGGGGGAGAATTTTTCATTGAGGTTGATCTTGTGATCATAGGGGTGAGATGGGGGTACATGATTGGAGATATCTTCCAAGAAGATGAAGGCAAAGTCAGAATATTTAGTAGATAGGACAGGAGGGGGTTTGGCTTTCTTGGTGGCAGCAGCAAGTTCTGTGGCAGCGGTGACTCATTGGCAGAGAGTAGATCCAAGAGGAGCAAAACAGTATATACCTCAAATAATTCTGTGGATAGTCCTGTTCTCCTTGGTGTGGATGAGACAGGCTCGGTTATTATCAAAGTTAAGGAAAGGGTGAAGTAGCTCCTGAGTTTCGGAAGAGACGGATCATGGTGATTTAAACAGAGAGGTTTGCAGAGGTGGAAGTGGGAGTCATGGTGGTGGGAGTCTGTGACATAGCTGAGTAGAGGTCTTTACTCTGATTGCACAAATCATTGATGGAGAGAGTTTAGGTTTTCTAATTGATAGTGGGATTAGTGTTTCATAACCAGGGGAGACCAAGGATAATGTTCTCCAAGTCCTTGTTGTAGGACATGACATAGAAGAAAACCTTCTGAGAGGCTCCTTCAATGTTGATATAAAGGGTACAAGAGTAATGAATTTCTCTGTTTTTATTCAAAGATTGGTCAATGTTTCAAACAAGGATGGGAGTTTGAAGTTTCTCAGTGGGAAGGTGGTGTTTTCTAATGAACTGCCAGTCAATGTAGGAGATATTGGTGCCACTGTCAACCAGAGCACAGGTGTTGACAACTTTCATAGTGTGTGAGGGTACTATCAGCTACAGAGGGATTTGCATAGATTTGGCAGACTGAGATACAATTACAGGGGCACATGTAGCTCTAGGGGATCCTTGTGTCAAACAAGGTCCCTGTTTCAAAAATCCTTTCAGATAGAGAATTGGATCCTTCCTATGGTATCCTCATCATTGTTATCCTCAACTTCCTTGAGATGGGGAAGATCTTCTTCAATCTGTTGGATCTTCTTTTGTGGTTGGGAAGAGAAGCTGGGGCAAGCAGTGGAGGTATGTCTAGATTTCTGGCATCAGAAGCAGAGTCCTTTCTTGATACAGCATTTCCACTCATCAGGGATGAGTTTTCCAATTTTGATGGCATCAACATCCATTGCATTAGGGTCTGAGTCACAAGTGGTAGTGGAGGGAAAATGATTCCAGGATGATGCTGGAAGTCGAGAGATGGGGGATTGAGAGATGACTTCCTGGGCACATTCCCATTGAGTCTGGAATTAAATGGCATGTTTGTACCAGTCATTGATGGTAGTGGGGATATTGGTCATGGTGTAGATCTGCTAAGTGAGCTTTCAGGGAAGACCAGTGCCAAAGTAGGAGATAAGGACATTGTGATCTTGGAGAGGGCAATGTGGTTCTGGAACTGAGCAACATACTCAGTGAGGGAGAGTTTGAAGGGAGCACCCTTCTTTTTCTGAGTCATGCCTTTAGTTGAGAGCTAGGCTATGGTGTTCCTGATGGTGTTGTGATATTTGAAGGCAGTCTTGAATGCCTTATAGAAGTTGGAGAAGGAACTCATTGCAATGGTTCCATTGTCTTGTATGGATTTCTGATGGAAGGTCTGGGCCCAGGTGGCAGTGGATCCCTTATCATAAAGAATAAGGCAAATGCAATTTGCTTTGTGTCAAAGTCATGTACCTCTTTGTTAACAGTGAGATAGAAGGAGATGGAGTAGAGCCAGGGTATGGCCTTAGTATAGGGGCCATCAAAGTGTTCTGGAGTTGCAATGTGGAGCTTCATGGATTTTGTTGTAGTTTTTAAAGTGGAGAACAAAGACATTGGTGAGGGTCAAGGTTGGACTGGAGTTGGAGATGAGGGTGAGGAAGAGGGTGGTAGGGTCAATGTAGCCTGAAGGTAGCAAGAGAGGCTAAGAGCATCATTGAGATCTTCCTGGAAGAGAAGGGTTCCAACATCAGATGAGTTTTCTTCATCTGCTGAGTAGATTGAAGGCTCAGTGGTGGTGTCAGAGTCATTGGGGTCAAGGTTAGACAATAATGGCAGGAGTGGTCAAAGTTGATGAGGGTCTGGGTTTCTAGATAGTCAGGAAATGATGGCAGCTTACATATGTGGTGGTAGCCAAAAAAGAAAGCTAGATCATTTGTTACACTTGGCACAGGTAGGGACGAGTGTAGCCTCTGAGAACTAGGAATGAGGGATTGAGTGAGACATAGTCACCAGAGAAGACAAGGGAGCAAAGTGAATCATTGTCACTGAGCTTGGTTGCAAGACTTGTTGCATGAAGGACAGTCCAATTAGAAATCAACCAGGGATGAGAGCAAGGCAAGGAGTGTCCACTCAGAAGTAGAACAAGGACTTTCAGAGGTTCTTCCTGCAAAGGGGTGGCACAAGGGTGGGCTAGATTAGTATTGAAGAATTTGAAGTACTATATGTGGAAGTACAGAGGAGATCTAGCTTAAGGTATCAACATAGAAAGGAGGGGTTTATATAGTACACAGACAAGGGGAGTGACTAAGCAGATGGGATATTGTGGAACATGATGGAAGGAGATGTGTAATCTGCAGCAGTGGAAGCTGAGTCAGAATGCCTGTGGACAAGTAATCATACAGGATGAGAATAGAATGGTGACTGAGCAGATGAGTAATCTGCAGCACCATCACCAAAATAGACCGGAGTATATATTTCACTTTAGTCACATATATACTCCATTTTTATTGTAGACAACATAGACACAAGTGAGCGTCTGTATCTAGATATACGAAAACACATTTTTCCATTGTAAGCATGGTCGAGACAACTCAGACCCTAGATTTGTGAGGGCATAGAGATGGCTCTTCATTGATCAACGTAGTCCGATATATTACATAGATAGACTCGTTGATGTCTTATTGCGGAGATAATTGTCGCTCGACTGGAACATAAATGTACTTTGTCGATAGACAAATTTATTCACGATATATCTAACGACATTTTGTGGTATACGATACACAGAAACTCCATTTGTTGTAACCAAATATAGTCCGAGTGATCCTTGCAATGAGACGAGGCGAGGCGAGCAAAACCGAATGGGACCATGGATCGGGCCAGATGAGACGAGACGAGGCGAGCAAAACCGAATGGGACCACGGATCAAGCGAGATGAGACGAGGCGAGGCGAGGCAAGGATATTAGGCAAGGGAACAAGAGTAAAACCGGAAGACAAGCAAACCGCACCAAGAAAAACACCACTAGGAGAGCCAAGGGAACAAGAGTGAAACCGGAAAGGACCATGGATTAGGCTAGACGAGTTGAGACCAGCAAACCGCGCCAAGAAAAACACGACTAGGAGAGCAAAGAGAGTGAAGGATGATGATGATGGTGAACACGGACGAGAGAACGATGACGATGATTATCGAGGTCGGATCACATATTCTACTTGCGCGATCATGTGTTCCTTTTCTGTATGGGAGCCGATGACTTGCCTGACTTCTTGGCTTTCCGCTTTGGTTGTTTCTCGATATCAGACAGAGCGCTCAAATCTGTAAGAACATCCGACTCTTCATCAGAGTCACGCCTAGTACACTTGCATAGAGGAGTCTCAGCCTGAGATTCTCTGCGACCTTCATGATCGCGTGTAACCGTTGGCCCGGGATGGACTCGCGGCGGAGTAGGAGGCTGGGGACTCCTTTCGACTAGGATGGGGCCTCGAGGACGGACCAGCAGTGGAGAGGGACTCCGTTCGACAGTAACGGGGCCTCGAGCACGGACCGGCAGTGGAGAGGGACTCCTTTCGGCTGTAACGGGGCCTCGAGCACGGACTGGCAGTGGAGAGGGACTCCGTTCAACTGTAACGGGGCCTCGAGCACGGACCAGCGGTGGAGAAGAGGGAGACGGCAGGGTCCTACGAGAACCTGAACCACTTGCTGTTTGTGGTGTTTCAGACGTTTCAGAACGTCCATGAGAAGTAGAGGAGCCTCGCAGACAAGTAGCGATTTGCCATTTCATGACCATCGAGTCATCTTCCTCGGCATCTTCATCATTCAGTCCGTTTGATGCACCCCTTTCATTGTCAAAAAGTAGCCTATAATTGTGTTCATCAGTCAAGTAGTATCAGTCGCAGGTCATCTTACTTGTTGAAATGACCGAACAGGGATCTAGTCCACTCTTGGTCTTCATTCTCCTCTATGAAGGCAAGCAGGCGATGGTAGAATTTTGAGAAGCTAAAAGCGCCGTCCATCTCCTTGAATTTATTGAGTGGAGATAGGGCGAAACGAGCCTAAGCACATGGATTAGCACTGAATATGGGACGAAGCAAAGCTTACATGGACAGCCGCATAGGCAAGGTGAGCGGCTTCAACATGCTTCATGCCGTGTATCTTGCTGTTACTCGCACGAGGTGTGCGAGAATTGCTGGTACCCAATGTGGAGGATGGCGATGTGAAGATATGACTCGTTACCTGAACGGGTATCAGATAAAACACGCGAAACGACTTTGATACGCACCCGCTCGAGTAGATATCCTTTTAGAAATCCAGTATCAAACTCCTCTGGGGTGAAGTCCCTCCCAGCAGGTATACCCTCCCATAGAAAGGTCGGGAAGAATTGCGCGGTTACTGGGAGACGACTGTCCAAAAGTTTCTTTCGGGTTCTTGACGAAAGCCTATCAGCCAAGCAAAGAGACGATAAAAGTTGAGCACGAACTCAGTGACATCGTCATCAAACTCCCTCAGATAACGGATAGGGCACAGCAACCGAGCAATCTCGGGGTGATTGAAACCCATTCGTTCCTTGGTTCCCTTGGGGTCAATAGGTGGCTCGAGGTGTTTCGTGAGAGGGTATGGTGCAGCGTATTGCCCAATGCAGGGCCGCAAATGACTGACATCATCTGAGCGCGCACGGTTCATATTGCGCTGCATCTAATTCATGTTGCACACATTAGAAAGAACATATGAATATATGCGGTCACTTACATCGGCAATGAGCACATTCACTTTGTCTCGTTTGTTCTTTTCAACCAATTCCAAAAGATACGGTGCTTGTTCCTTGAGGTAGCTGAAAATCTCAACGTATCGCTTTCTGGTCCGCTCATCTCTAATGTAACCGAGTTTGAGTGCATATATGCGTTGAGTCGTATGTAGCACTTACACTTTGCTCAAAACCTTCTCTCGTTTTCTCTGCATCTGCTCCGTGTCGTCCTGCCTCCATTCCGCGATCACTTCTTCTTCCTCGAGCATCAAACAAACTCAGACAACTTCATCCAAATCACAGAACATATCGTATGCTCGGGGGATCCAGCGAGCAGCATGCAAGCACTGCTCACGAGGATCAAGTACTCGAGAACCCTTGGATGTCCTGTGAAGACGTGTCAATACCGCAAAAGTCAATATGATTCACCATAGTACATGTACGATTTTCCCTTTGACTTCTTTTCCTTCTCTCTGGAGATGAAGTGAGTGACCAGTATCTTACCTACCGAGAGCCTCACTTATATTTGTCTTTAGCCTTGCTATGATTATCGCCGGCTACTTTGGTAGCATGAGGGTCATTGTATCGTTTCTTTCCGATTTTTCGAGCAGGTGGCGGGCTTGGGGATGCCAAGGCTGGCCCCGGGGATGAAGCCCGAGAACTGTTGCCGCTATCTGAATCCGAGTCGCTGGACATGGTGGTGGAGGATCAGGTCAAGAGGAGGATCAGGACACGAGACGCGATAACAGTCAATTTCCAGAAATTATTTGTCTATGTTGTGACAATTATGTAAGTAGACCGTGCCACATTGTCCGACGGCGGCTCAGATTTCGATATGACTACAGCCTGAGATAGTAAGTGCTATTACATTACAAGTCCAGAGCAATCCTAATTGTTTCAGTTTTTGCTGTATTTAGTTGTTAGATGAGCAATATATGATAGCCAGCCAGTATGTGTCGGGTGAGCTGCTTGTCCAACTGATTTTTCTCAATGTCGTACCAGTGTCAAGGCTGCGATCATACGTTTCAAGCTCGCAAACAGCTCTCTGCACACCATAGGCACTGTTCCGCCTTTCAGGAACTCTACAACGAGGATTTCGGCCCAACGAAGCGACCCTCCAGCCCTCACCATCACAAACGAGGCAAACAAACTCGCACCCGTGAGCCTTCTCAAGTTCGCGATGAGCCACCTCAGCCTTTGAGTCCAAGTCCATTCGCTGGGCCATCTCATGATCTTCCAGTTGCCGACAATGATGTAAGGATCTTTTTATTCAGGATCTTGTCGTGCTCATGGTCATAATTAAAGTTTGAGATGGAACTTCCACTGAATGACCCCGGGCCGCCTATCATCACGTCGCAACGCTCTGGACGCTCCATTCGCATGCCAGCTCGATTTCAAGACTTCCTTCCTGGAAGTTCGACGCACCTTGCTCATATGCCACCATCTGCGCACCAACAACGTTTGCGAGATAAATTGATCGCACCTCATCCCGGCGCAGGGCCTTCTCGGACCTCCCCTCCCCACTCAGAAGGCTTGGAAAATGAGTCACAGACCCCCGAACAACCTTCGCTTGTTCCGTTCACTACCGAGCCGGACGATTTTGGCTTATACCGTGTCTATCACAACACACCCACGCATGTCAATCTTGATACGCTCCAATCGGTCTGCGACTCGCCAAATCTCGAATCCGGGGACACAGTAAGGCCTACTCGTGGTCAAGCAGAGTCCGGGATCCCACTCCCTTCATCGGACGCAGACGCTGCTCCATCACAAGCTGACCCATTTTCCCCTTTCACCAATCCTACCAGCGCCATATTGATGGCTTGGCATTACTCAGGAACAAACCTTCAATCAGGAGCAGCACTAGATCGATTCGCAAAAATCCAAACCCATCACCTATACAACAAAGATGAGCTCATTGGTTTCAGTCACGCACAAGAATCAAAGAAGCTCGACAAGTTTTTAGAGTTGGAGGATAATCCGTTCAAGGAGCGATACAGGTGGTCAGAGGCATCGGTTGAGATCATGCTCCCGAAGGCAGGGCATCAATTTACAGATGATGGAGCTGTACCAAAGATGCGCGTTGGCGGCATTTGGCATCGAGATGTCATCGATGTCATTACAGATACTTACAAGAGTGACGTCTCGAAGACGTTCAACATGACGCCGTTCACGCAGTACTGGAAGGCAAACAACGACTCAGATCGCATTCAAGAAGTCTTTTCGGAGGCCTATGCATCCAGAGAGATGGTCGACGCATACAAAGCGATCAACGCACTCCCTCGCCCACCTGGAGATGAGATGGAG
>JBBPPG010000979.1:0-12829 GCA_038091855.1 Leccinellum luteum
TGGTTGCACCCCTTGTTTTGGTCATGCAGGGAAACGAGCCAGCTCTGACCGTCTCTTTGCTTATACAGGTGGTGTCGGGAACGCTGTGATCCAGAGCTACTCGGGTGCCATGTTCGTCGCTGGCGGGAGTGGCGTGACCTTTGTGTTATCGGCGGTGCAGGATTTGGTGCAGCGCGGGAACGCGAGCAACGTGACGGATATCGAAGTCGTTTGGTGTATCTCTGATCCTGGTATGTCCCTTGGTTCACGTGACTTCTCGTTTTCCCGCTCCACAAACTAAATTCCGTCTTCCTTAGCCTCGTTGACACCGATGATCCCGCTCTTCGCGGCATTCATATCACAGTGTACCGCTGCGCGGTTGCGCGTGTCGGTCTATTACACTCGTGCGCCCTCCAGTGGGGGCAAGTCGCTCGAGGCGATGTACCTACCGCCCGGTGTGACGCTCACGCCCGGACGACCGAAGCTGAGTAAACATCTGGACGCGGTGGTTGCGTCGACGCTCACGACTAACGGCGTTGGCGTCGGCGGGGGTGTTGGAGTCGGGAGCGTCAGCGTTGGCGGGGGCACCGGCCGGTGTGGTGTGTTCGTGGGCGTGTGTGGGCCGTTGACGCTCGGGAGGAGTGTGACGGAGACGGTGAGGTGTTTTGACGAGAAGACGAAGAGGGCCGTCGGGGGTATTGAGGTGCATGAGGAGTGAGTCTCTTCTTTCTTCACGCCCGGAGGTGGCTGATTGTACTACGTGTGCAGGGTGTTTGGGTGGTGAAACAAATGGAGTTGAAGACAAAGGGCAGGTGATCATGTTGGTTGCGTCTCTCGCAGTATTGTTCGATCCTTTTGCTTGGTTGGATGTTTCCTTTTTGCTTGCTTTCTCGTTGATTCTTTCCCACTGCGGTTCCCCAAAAGTTCAGTGACTTGTATTATACTATGCGGCAGGATCCCAAGAATACTTTTTTTTTTTTTTTTTTCATTGTTCATTATTTACTGAACGGGCAATCGAGTGCTGGAGATGCACTGCGCTGGTTGCAGATGTAACGGTCGATGAAACCTCTGCTATGTATATAAAGTATAACGATCACAATCGATTTCCATCATCTGTCGTTTCATTTCGAAAACACACTACAGTCAACTCCCTCATAACCGATACCTAACCGAACCCATTTCTGACACTCTAGAGGCTGCACCATCAACCCAGCGGGGTATGCTGTATAGGGAAAAAATGTAGCTAAGATGGTCTTACCAATGTTTTCAGACATTTTTTGTAGTTTACATGACAGGTGGCTCCGAAGGATTATCGGTTATGAGGGAGTCGACTGTAGTACTGTTTCGACGGAGAACGTGTACATGCGTGCGGGCGAGACGAGATCAGGTGTGTTTGCCATGTCGAGACCGGATCGTACTTGTGTCGTTTGTCAATCTGCTTCAAGAGCACATCGTGCACATGGTCCGAATCGTGGTTTTCCGATAAGAGTTTGTCAAGTAGTAAGAACGCGTCGGGGCTTCCAAGTCTCCGAGAACGATATCGATACTATCGATCTACTACTAATTCCAAGCGTTTAGTCGAACCTTCAAGTTGCTTCTGTGTTTCAGGGAGTGATTGCTTCAAATCCGTAGTAGTAGTTGCAACGTAGAAGTATTGCCCACGCACGCCGCAGCCGTTTTGTCGTTGTCGCTTCCGTGTGGGAAAGGGAGAGGGAAATTTGTTCGGAGGGAGTAGTAGTTGAGACGACGCCCAACTCGGACGGACGATGTGATCGAGAGTGGGTTCGCCGGCGGGTTCCGGAAGGCTTATGCATGATCAATCTTCCTTGTGCGTTTTCACCCCTAATCATTGGCACGAACAATCTAATCCGAGTCTATTCCTTGCTTTCCAACATGTCCACCTCCAACTAGTCAAGAAAGAGACTCAAGAGCACGGGGGTAACCCGCGGGTACTTCCCACGCTACCCGCACCCTTAGAGTGCTAGACATTTAAGGAGATGAACACAGGGACGATGCACACCCTTTCGTTGTGAAATGGACCAAGTCCGATCTCGAAACCCATGGTGCTAGCGATGGTATGAGGCAGTGGTGCCACTGTCAGGGTCTCTCGCAAACGACAAGTTGCCCCCCGATTTGAAATGGGCGGTAATGAAAGCAAGTGAAGTCGAATACCAAGACTAAAGAATACAGCAAGACCGCGCTACCACTGCTTATACACTACGACGAGACAAGACCGAGACGAGCTACGAGACATCAAGGGATTGTCGACTACGAAACAAGAGAGCGCGCAGACAAAAGGCGAGACCGTGAACAAGGCGCGGAGGCGCGCGTGATTTGAGAAGATCAGACAAGATCCTTCGGCCCCTCAGCAGGGCAGGTTCTGCGTCGGGTTCTGACAGCTATACAAAACCACCTGGCACATACATATGGCACTCAGTACCTCTACTGTACTTATGTAAATAAACTCATAAATATGTTATGTACGAGGAACATTCTCGACCATTCAAGCGAGGTCCGCAAACCCGACCTGGCGAGTATCGTAATTGAACACACTGTATACGCCCTGCAGGAATATAGTCCCAACACTCCAAAATTCTAGGCCATATAGTCAGCAACAGTCGATCGAACGCCGCAAAAGGGGGTTCAGGAAGTGATAAGCACTGAAATCTCACCAGCGATATTCGAGCGCTGAGCGATGACGGCGCTGAAACAAAAGGCAGTATGTTGCGCAATGTCACCAATATTAAGAGCTTGTGGAGGGATTTCAAACGTCCTGCCACCGAAGGTGAGGCCCAGTGTTGGGAAAGAGTTGCATGGTACTGCATGTTGTCGATAAAAACGAGGTACCGAACGCAATTGGAACTCACGGAAATAGAAACCGAAGTCTCCTTGCTCTAAGAGGCTAGCGTGAAGGGGTTTGTACAATTCTGCAACCTGGTTCCAATCTCCGAGGATGTATTGGGAATTAGTGTCGAAAATAACAGGTACATCTTCGAGGACTGTGGCACCATCAACACGAAGATTGTCCATGGACACCTGCCAGAATCCCTACATAAATAATACTAATGTCAGCCCCATCCGCTCCTATCTGCCATTTTAACTCACAGGTTTTGTTACGTCTGTATAAGTGATGTCACCAGTGTACAACCTGCTGTTTGTTCCACCGACGTAGATCTCGGGCCCGGGAAAAGAGAGTTTTAATGAGAATGTCGGATTCGCTAGCTTACGTTGTGTGACAAGCGATGCAAGCAACGAATAATCCGAGCCAAGTTTCGAGATGGAAGGGAAGGCTAATCCCAATATACCTTCCGTGTCTGAAAGTGCATTACTGTGTGACTGATCAACGAATGTTGCGGAACCAAAGTATTGAGGGTGTGACTAGCTTAGCGTCAGAATCCAATATTCGATCAATGCTCATAAGTGATACAAAACATACAGTGAATCCAGCGAAGGTTACACTGTCAATATATCGAGAACCTGTAACACTGTATCCATCCGAATATGTGAGCTCAAATGGGTGAGGCAATGCCATGGCAGATTTGGATGAACGGGGATCCCATAGGTCGCGTTGTCCGCGAATCCCAGCACAGCCAGTTTGCAGCACCCACATATCGCTGCGTCGAGTTGAACAAATGCAGTTGTTATAAACTAAGAGAAAGCACCTACGCTGCGGCAGTGTCCACGAACACTGTGAGGTAGATCAGGGTAAACATATGCTAGAATGATACAAGGATAATTTACCATCAAAGGTCTTGGGAGGAGTGCCAATATCAATCTTGCCCCTCCACATCTTGATGATATTAGATGGAGCCAGTGGGGTGCTAGCGCCACGGGTTCCGAGCTCAGACTCGGTCTGTTTGACAGCGAAAGGGTGCATCGTCCCCGTATTCATCTCGTAATTGTCTAGCCCTCTAAGAACTTTCCTAAAACAAAATGCCTAAGCAGACCGATAATCGATTTATAATGGATTATTCCACATACTCCCTGATTGATCTCGCATGAGAGCTGATTTCGTCGAGATCAATGGTTTGGTTTTTTAAAAACGAAGAATCTCTGGTGAGCGGTATGGCCATGCCACCCGCCTCCTTGATTGGTACAGGTGTTGCAATGACCAGAGCAAGCAATCTGCCGATGACTGCAAATATGGTTATTGTGACGAATCGCATTGTAGAGGAATGGAAAGGAGAGGTGGTGAAATGTCCACCCACAGGCCTTAATAACGAGAAGCCAACCCACGGCGGTCGATAGGAAGAAATCCAAATATGCATAGATCAAACTGATGGATAAATGAGACGGTGGCGCTATACACCGAGTGGTGGAAGTGGATCAGTATCACTTGCCACAGGAGGCCCTAGTGACCCGTTCGATCACGGAAATCATTGGAATATGTGCTATATCCATGTGATAACGGCAATTAATGAATGGCGCAAGGATTATGCATTTACCATGTGACATCTCTCCCACGTACTACCTGATTGGTCTACGATGAGAACTGACTGGGTCGGGGTCAATGCTTTGGTCGTTCTGAAAGGAAAAGCGTCCAGCCAGTGGTATGGCTATGTGACCTGTATTCCTGTTTGATATAGGTTTTCCAATGGCCAGTCTGGACTCTGGAGGTCACTGCAGTTATGGTTATGAAAACGAATGGCATCGTAAGTGGAGTGGAAAGGACGGGCGGTGAACTGTGAAATGTTCACCCACAGACCTTAATAACGGCGATCGATATGAAGAAATCCAATTATACATAGGTCAAACTGATGAATGGATAATGCGGTGGCTCCATCCAAAAGGGGTATATAAAGTTTTCGTACTTTTCGTGATGATCATGCTGTGCGGCATCATATATGCGACCGTCAGCCTACAATGTTTCACACTCATGCTTCTGGCCGTATACACGGAGGGTACATTTGCATGTGGCGCATCGGTTACTGAGTTCTTGGATGGTAAGCTCGAGTTCGTTTATTTTTTCTGCAGTGGATACCGAAAACGGGTCAGAGAGTCGTCAGTCTGGATGGTTCAAACACACCTGAGCTCATTTCGGGTAGATCAATGTCAGTGCGTAGTACCCTGATTATCTGGGTTGACCGATCGACTGGGTTAACCGATCGACTGTGCCTCGAAATACTACAACCATGTTGCTGAGTTCCTTGTCCGATTCATCGAGAAGAGTGATTTTGCGATCTAATAATGGAAATGTCAACGGAGTGGGGTGGAAAGCGGAGAGAACACGCTTAAGGTTTTATTCTGTGCACGAAGGGACCTGATTATTTCATTGAGGTATGTCCTTTCCTTGTTGGACGTAGAAAGCTGGGTACGTAGTTTTTTCTTGACATTCGGTATATCGTCCTCTGGAGGAAATGAATATCAGTACAGTGGAGTCATTCAGATAAAAAGCACACTTTGACGTGCATCCTTAGCACAAAGAGCCACGACCATGTTGCAAAACTCTAGTTTTTCGGTCTTCAAGCGACGGATTTCGCGCTCCAAGAGGATCTGTGGAAAGGACGAATCAATAAGGACGTGATCTTACATGAGCAGCGTAACTCACATTGTCGCGATGTCACAAAGATTCCGCAGCGTGATTTTCTTGTCTCCAGCCACCGGAGTCCAGCGATCGTAACGCCGTGCCTTGGTGAGATGGCCATGGTCAAGATTCCATAGGAGTGGTGGATGACTGTCCCGATTCGTGGATATGTCTTAGTGTCCAAGAATGCCAAGAGGGACGAATTAGCGGAGGCTGCGATAATTGTGTCGTTGCATGCCAGTGCTATACGCCTGGGTTTGTCGTCCGAGTCGCTGTGAATTCGCCATTTTGCGAGCGTTCTCTGGTGGACACGTCGACACAGTGAATGTTGCTGTCTGCGGACAAGGCAAAAAGGCGGTTGGAGTCGCTTAAGTTCGCCCACTAGCAGGCGAGGGATTCATTGATATCCGACCCTACCCGAATTAGAAAGTCTGCAAGGAGGCCGCCGTCGCTACTGTCGTAGACCCGAACAAAATAGCGCTCCCAGGTGGCAGTACCGATGAGTTGCATATTAGGAGCGATTTTACTGCAGCTAACCAGTAGTCATATTTGAGAGGGCGGAGGGCAACCCGGTTGCGATTTTCGTCCCATCGAGTAAGACGTCTAACGCACGTATGTTCTTGTCGATCGTGTAATTTGAAGTTATTCACCTTCTCGAGCCTGAGGGCTCTTCGCGTCCCAGATGATCACTCGACCCCTCCCCACCCCAGACACGATCCACTTGCGATCTTGTGTGACTGCCAGGCCCATAATACAACTCCCAGCGTCCTTTGGCTTTGAAGAGGTCACAAGCAGCAGAGCGTAGTGATGGGGCGTGAGAACTTGACGCAAACGTTTTCGTTGCTGGGTACCGTGACTGAGGTGTGTTTTAGCGATGGGGAACACTCTTTGTCCACGTCCGCGACGCTGAAACGTCGTACTATACAAGCACTGATCTGGTTTTCGAGCAACCTCCTTGACCCCATCGGAACCCAACGCAGGGGCGGTACTAACACTATCGACATCCACACCCACCTTTTGGATCTCACCGCCCTCAGACTTCTTCTGCCTGTCTATGGCTCTGAGAGCGACGGGCCAGTGATCGTCATTGCCGCTCAGATCGCCATTGTGGCTACCGCACACATAATGTCGATGTTTGTAGACACGAGGGTGCGTCTTTTTTTATTGATTTCTTCGGCGACTCACTAGACTCGAGCCGGCGGTGCCCCGTGCTAGATCACAGTGGGAACGCTCTGCTTTCTTTCAACTTGAATTCCGTTTGTTACCGAAACGTTGCGCGAGGAATGTCAGGCGACAATCCGGAATCTGTCGGCGCTATCAGAGGCATCATGCCAATCTGCAGGCCCCTGGCGCCGGAATCCACTACATGCTGTGATGGCGAGGAGATTGTATTCTTGTCTACACTACCCGCATCCTCAAGGTGGCATGTGTAAGTCGTATTTCACATTTTGCTGGACATGCGTCTGACGTGGTGGAATAAGCGCTGCACTTGGGCCACGGATCATCCCACATTACAGACATTGCAAAAGACTGCATCGAGGTCCTTTGTGAGGGTTTTAAATGATGTCATGCTCAATGCTCACTAGTCGCAGTCAACTCTCTACCTTTGACTCAGACCTCTTCATGGTCAGCGTTGCATGCTCTGTTCGATTTGACTCAGCAACTTGCAAAAGACAACCTACATATGGCAGGAAGTTCACAGCATCAGAACGACTTGAAAATTCAAGGTGCCTATCCATTTGTCATCGAAATCGAAAATAACTTTCTGCAGAATAGATATTCATTACCGAACCTTCAGACGAATAACTTCCAGTTCGCCACTAGAGCAATCTAGATGAAGGGGTGAGAAATGGCGCGATCATTTTTCCTGTCTCTCACTCGTGACTCGACAGATACGTATTATTGAAGTAATACAATAGTCACGAGGCTGTTTGGAGCTTGCAGCTGTCGAATGGACCTTGCGTATATAGTAAAGTTCTTCAGGATAAGTACAGTGTCGAGAGGGACTCGATCAACCCTGCCGGTCTCCGACGGTCTGGAACGAAGGTCGGTCGTGATTATGCAACATTCATCCTGCCAGAACTACCGAAATATCAGACGAATAACTTCCATTTCGCTGGACCATTTTAGGTAAAAAAAAAGGGGTAAGAAATGGCGTATCCTATCTCCCACTCAACAGACTAACTAACAGATATGTGACATCCAAAAAGGAGCACTTAATACAATAATCACGAGGCAGTTTGGGGTTATCAGCAGTCGAAAGGACCTTGCGAAGAAAATCGGAAAGTCCTTCAGGACGCATACATTGAACCCTGAGGCCTGAGGCTTGAGTCACGGTGGGACTCCGTTTCAGGCTGGAAGGTCGGTCGGTCGTGGTTATGCAACATTCATCCTCCCAGAGCTGCCGAACACCAGACGAATAACTTCCAGTTCCCCGGGGCAGTCTAGGCAAAAAAAAGGGTAAACAATGGCGTAATCATTCCCCCTGCCTCTCACTCGACAGATACGTATTATAAAAAAACGGAAAGTTACTTTTCAGGATATATGGTCGAAAGGATCTCAATCAACCCTGACGGACTCCGCCTGGAACGAAGGTCGGTCGTGTCAGATGGCACAATTCAGCGCTACTAATCTCGCCATTGGAACAGATTTGCAGGACCATAATGACTTGTGCCTCTAGAGGCACCACTTTGTCGCGTCTCCACCACTGGCACGTCGCTCGTCCGAGCTCATTTCAGCTCACACACCCACCACGCCCCGCCTCCATTGCCCATTTCGGTTCCTCGCAGCTCCAGCGTTCACTTCCCAGGGGTCCAGAGTGCGCGATCCTGATTGCCAGGTACACCGTGCCATTGGTAGGGTATACATCTCCCTCTCTACCCAGCGTGTCGCAATGGACGCCGACGACGCGCTCTCTCCCTCTCCCTCCTCTCCCTCTCCACCCAGTGTCCCAACAGATGCAAACCACGCGACCATGCGACGAGTGGACGACGATGACGAAGACACAGATGACGCGTCCGACAGTGAGGCGACAGCGGTGACCCCGACGCTAACCACGGCTCAACGCCCACGGAAGGACGAGCACTACGCTCATATGCAAAGGCAAACGTAAACGCACCGTGCGTTTATGTGTGTGTTTGCACGCGAGCGCGCAGTAAGGGTCCACAGGTATTATACAATGGGTACGGGTAATGTTGTGAACATACAAAGAACCTACGCAAACGCGCCACGGGAGACACGCAATACAGTATGTACCACCTAGGGCTAGAAGGTCATTAACATGTTTAGAGCACAGGCCGCGTGGACGTCTAGGGGACAAAGGGCCTGTAAAGTTAGGTACTGTCTACTTAGGAGACCGGCCTATAGCTAGTAAAAGGGGGGAAGTGCCCCGAAAATGTGCTGCCAAGGGTGACTAGTTGACTGACCTCCAGACCATACCGTTCGCCAGACATTTTTCCTTTCTGAACAATGAAAATATTAATCTCGACGCAATCAAGGAATATGTAGAATAAACCATTACATCCGGTCTGCTCAGGCAGAGTCCGAGTCAGGCTTTGTTGTTTTAGGAAGATCCTTAGAGTGCTAGACATTTACGAGTTGAACACAGGGACGATGCACCCTGTCGTTGTGAAATGGACTAAGTCTGAGATTTGATCTCGAAACCCATGGTGCTAGCGATATCGATGGTATGAGGCAGTGGTGCCACTGTCAGGGTCTCGCAAACGACAACACGATTCGAAATGGGTCGTAATGAAAGCAAGTGAAGTCGTATACCATTATACGCTACGACGCGTGATTTGAGCAGACAAGATCCTTCGGACCCTCGGCGGGGCGGGTTCTGACAGCCACACAAACCCACCTGGCACACATGGCACTCGGTACCTTTACTGTACTTATGTAAATAAACTCATAGTAAATATGCAATGTACGAGGAACATTCTCGACCATTCAAGCAAGATCCGCAAACCCGACCTGGAGAGTATTGTAATTGAACACACTGTATACGCCCTGCAGGAATATCGTCCCAACATTCCAAAATTCTAGGCCATATAGTCAGAAACAGTCGATCGAACGCCGCAAAAGGGTTCGGGAAGTGATAAGCACTAAACCTCACCGATATTCGAGCGCTGAGCGATGACGGCGCTGAAACACAAGGTAGAATCTTCCTCAATTGTACCAGTATTGAGAATTTCTGGAGGGATTTCAAACGTCCTGCCACCGAAGGTGAGGCCCAGTGTTGGGAAAGAGTTGCATGGTACTGCATGTTGTCGATATAAACGAGGTACCGAACGCAATCGGAACTCACGGAAATAGTAGCCGAAGTCTTCTTTCTCGTAGAAGGCACCGTGAAAGGGTCTGTACAATTCTGCAACCCGGTTCCAATCTCCGATGATGTATTGGGAATTAGTGTCGAAAATAACAGGTACATCTTCGAGGAGTATGGCACCATTAGCACGAAGGTTGTCCATGGACACCTGCCAGAATCCCTACATAAATAATACTAATGTCAGCCCCATCCGCTTCTATCTGCTATTTTAACTCACAGGTTTTGTTACGTGTGCATAAGTGATGTCACCAGTGTACAACCTGCTGTTTGTTCCACCGACGTAGATCTCGGCCCCGGGAAAAGAGAGTCTTAATGAGAATGTCGGATTCGCTAGCTTACGTTGTGTGATAAGCGATCCAAACAACGAATAATCCGGGCCAAGGTTCGAGATGGAAGGGAAGGCTAATCCCAATATACCTTCCGTGTCTGCAAATGCATTACTGTGTGACTGATCAACAAATGATGTTGCGGAACCAAAGTATTGAGGGTATGACTAACTTAGTGTCAGAATCCAATATTCGATCATGCTCATAAGCGATACAAAACATACAGTGAATCCAGCGAAGGTTACACGGTCAGCATATCGAGAACATGTGACAGTGTATCCTTCCGAATATGTGAGCTCAAATTGGTGAGTCAATGCCCAGGCAGATTTGGATGAACGGGGATCCCATAGGTCGCGTTGTCCGCGAATCCCAGCACAGCCAGTTTGCAGCACCCACATATCGCTGCGTCGAGTTGAACAAATATAGTTGTTATAAAATAATAGAAAGCACCTACGCTGCGGCAGTGTCCACGTACACTGTGAGGTAGATCAGGGTAAACATATGCTAGAATGATACAAGGATAACTTACCATCAAAAGTCTTGGGAGGAGTGCCAATAGCAATCTCGGCCCTCCACATCTTGATGAAACTAGCTGGAGTCAGCGGGGTGCTAGCGCCACGGGTTCCGAGCTCAGACTCGGTCCGTTTGACAGCGAAAGGATGCATCGTCCCCGTGTTCATCTCGTAATTGTCTAGCCCTCTAAGGACCTTCCTACCACAAAATGCCTAAGCAGACCGAAAGATAATGGTTTATTCCACGTACTCCCTGATTGATCTCACATGAGAGCTGATTTCGTCGAGATCAATGGTTTGGTTGTTTAAAAACGGAGAATGTCTGGTGAGCGGTATGGCCATGCCACCCGCCTCCTTGATTGGTACAGGTGTTGCAATGGCCAGAGCAAACAATCTGCAGATGACTGCAAATATGGTTATTGTGACGGATCGCATTGTAGAGGAATGGAAAGGACGGGTGGTGAAATGTCCACCCACAGGCCATAATAACGAGAAGCCAACCCACGGCGGTCGATAGGAAGAAATCCAAATATGCATAGATCAAACTGATGGATAAATGAGATGGTGGCGCCATACTCCGAGTGGTGGAAGTGGATCAGTCTCACTTGCCACAACATGAGGCCCTAGCGACCCGTTCGATCACGGAAATCATTGGAGCATGTGGTATTTCCATGTGAAAACGGCAATTTGACATAGAAAATCAATGAATGGCGCAAGGGTTGTATGCATTTACCATGTGACGTCTCTTCTATGTACTACCTGATTGATCTACGATGAGAACTGACTGCGTCGGGGTCAATGCTTTGGTCGTTCTGAAAGGAAAAGCGTGCGGCCAGCGGTATGGCTATGTGACCTGCATTCCTGTTTGATATAGGTTTTCCAATGGCCAGTATGGACTCTGGAGGTCACTGCAGTTATGGTAAGTTATTGAAATAATGGCATTGTACTGGAGTGGAAAGGACGTGCGGTGAACGTTAACTGTGAAATGTTACATAATGTTCACCCACAGACCCTATGTAATAACAAGTCTCTGAGAAGCCACTCACGGCGATCGATATGAAAAAATCCAGTTATGCTCACGTCAAACTGATGAATGGATGATACGGTGGCCCCATCCTAATGAAACTCCAAGAGGTGGAAGTGAATCAGTATCACTTCAAGTTATGGAAAACGACTTTTGCGGTCCGGAGTCCCGATTTGTCGAAAGACTGATTTATACTGGCGCAACGTTGAACAAACCTGACAGTCCCTTAGGGGTCCAGGAATAGCACCTCAACGACGTTTCAATGTCAACCAGATCTGTCATAGCCTTGGTCGAGGACAAGGGGACCAGGTTTGTCCTGTCCGGTGCGAAAGTGACCTGGTTGTTTACCAGTAGGACATATATCAGGACTATAAATCTCCATTCCAAGCTCGGACACCCTCGGTGCTATGGTGCTACGAGACCTTGAAGGCGCTAGCGGAGTGGTATCTCCAGCACAGCCAGTTTGCAGCACCCACATATCGCTGCGTCAGGTTGAACAAATACAGCTGTTATACACTAAGAGAAAGCACCTACGCTGCGGCAGTGTCCACGAACACTTTAGATCAGGGTAAACATATGTCAGGATGATACTAGGATAATTTACCATCAAAGGTCTTGGGAGGAGTGTCAATAGCAATCTCGGCCCTCCACACCATGACGAAACTACCTGGAGTCAGCGGGATGCTAGCGCCACAGGTTCCGAGCTCAGACTTGGTCCGTTTGACAGCGAAAGGATGCATCGTCCCCGTGTTCATCTCGTAATTTTCTAGCCCTCTAAGGACCTTCCTAAAACAAAATGCCTAAGCAGACCGAAATATAATGGTTTATTCCACGTACTCCCTGATTGATCTCGCATGAGAGCTAATTGCGTCGAGATCAATGGTTTGGTTGTTTAAAAACGAAGAATCTCTGGTGAGCGGTATGGCCATGCCACCCGCCTCCTTGATTGGTACAGGTGTTGCAATGGCCAGAGCAAACAATCTGCCGATGACTGCAAATATGGTTATTGTGACGAATCACATTGTAGAGGAATGGAAAGGACGGGTGGTGAAATGTCCACTCACAGGCCTTAATAACGAGAAGCCAACCGACGGCAGTCGATAGGAAGAAATCCGATTATGCATAGGTCAAACTGAT
>JBBPPG010000980.1:0-12820 GCA_038091855.1 Leccinellum luteum
AGCTTTGAGCGAGATTAGCTGGTACTTCAATCTAAAGGGATCAGTCATCGATGGCACATTCGTTCCCATCAGTGGGTACATTCATTTTTCACCCAGGACCCTAGTATTGATGATTATCCAGATTCCCCGTCATCCAGCTCTTGTCCGTCTACAGGTGTTCAGTACCCCCCGAAATCTGGCTGATGTTGTGCATTCCTGCCAGGCGATGTACGAAAGATGCTAAAATGGAATGTTGATATGTTGCGTGCACAGTTGCCGAAGTTGTGAGAGTCCGAGTCGGCCCCAGTAAAACCCACAGTCAAGACCCGTCGACCTCACTCGGACCAACATGGCGCCTCCCATCGATCATCCATGTCTTCACTTAGATGTTCTGAGGCAGTCATTTTCCGTCAAAAAATATGTTTCTGCAGATGAAATGCTTCCCGATGAACTTCTCCAGAAGCTGAATGCACCCAAGACTACAACAGGAATCATCTCGATTACTCGAACGGCAGAAGAAATTTCTATTGTATGCGAGGCGGAGCAGGACGAAGGAGACTGGAAATGCATCAAGATAGCGGGTCCAATGGAATTTGGTTCATACATTCGCTTGACCATGTTCTTCCGTGTAGTGACTGGGTAATTAAACAGAACTAACGGGAGTCATTTGTGCATTCACAACGCCTCTGAAAGATGCTGGAGTCCCAGTATTCGCCATTTCTACTTGGTGAGTAGGATTTTAGGGTTGCAACTGCATTTCAAGCTACACGCAGCCTAGGAATACCGATTACGTGCTGGTGCCAAAGGGGAGAATCACGGAAGCAATTCGTGCTCTAAGCGCTGACGGCTGGTTGTTCGTCGAGAGTTCCTCCGTCCGTCCTTGATGCATTGATGAGCCTTTGGAGATGAAGACAGTTGGCAGTGTCAAAGAAGTGGGGTAACTGTAGTAAACAAAAGCAAAAGTCGTGGTACTTACTGTGTGGGCATGGGCATGAATACCATTGTCCCCTTCAACGCGGTCCACAACCTGCATTAGGTGCCTCCACTATACGACGAACTGCGTGTCCTGTGACCCATTGGTGTCATTTACCATCCTTGATCTTGGCTTGAACGCTGTATCTTGGCAAACGACGGCGTTGTGGAAGCGTCACCAGTTCACCACTGGCAAGCGCTGGAGACGTTCATGGCCGACGCACTTCATCCATCAACTTCACGTCCTCGTCAGAAACGTGTTCTCCCCACACGTTCTCGTCGTGGCGGCCCTGGGATAGGAAGCTGTGATGTAGACCTTATGATTTTGGATGCTCAAAAACGTCGATGTGAGTCGTGCATGCGACCCCATTGTTATTTCGTCTCCTCATTTTCAGTTACAGTCGATAACGAGCCTCTCATCCCTGTCGAAACGACCTTCTTGTTGACAACGAATTCCGCGCTGCTCCAGTCCTCGCCCAAGTCGGCGAGTTTTGGACTCAATACTTTGGCCAATCAGCGTTACTTTGAGCGGGCTGATGTCATAAAGGCCTATCGCGAACAACTGGATATCCAAACTCCCGAATTTACTTTACTTTCGGAGGACGCAACGGTCGGTGGGCGTTTCAGGCCCCGGTCATCGGGAGAGGTGCGCACATCCGGTTTTTGTATGACGTATGCTCATCTTCGTCCCGACTATCTCCAGCAGGATAACGCAGACACATCCGATGCAATGTACGAGAAGCGTCATCGAAAATATGAAATTTTTGAGAAACGTCAACGGCTGCGCGAGAAGGAGAAGTTGAAGCATGAGCAATATAAGCTCAAGGAACGTATCGAACAGCTCAAGGTCATGGATGGTTCTGCATTCCTTGGCTTGCCTGCTGCGTCGTTTTCCCTACCACCCCCAGTAGACGAAGACAATTCGGGAGTTAGTTTATCTGGTACCCAGGCCAATGACACTATGATCCTCGACGAAGGGGAGAGGCGCCAGCAAGAGATGCTTGAAGTTGCTTCCATTCTGGAGGAACGCTACCGAACTCTTCTCCCTTCGGACAAAAAGCTTGCGGACCTTAAAAGTGCAAACAGGTCGAATAGCGCGAATCTACAGGCTCCTGAACCACGTAGTCCAGAGGAGTCTAGTTCAACAGGGAGCGAATTGCCGAACCAACTTTCGTCGAAGCCCAGTGCTCCTTCGATCATCCTAAAGATCAAGGTTCCTCAAACCCGTAACAAGGATCACAGCGGTCTCCTGTTCCACCAAGTAAGCTCTCCTGAAACCAATTCAATCACTGTACACACTCCTTTGTCGCCCACGAAGCCAATTTCCATGGTTTCGTCAGATACGCTATCATTCTGTTCTGATCGACCCTACAAACGCTACCGGGCATCGTATGTTGACGATGCCCAATCTTCCAGTTCCGCTGGTACTCCTGAACATGCCGCAAAGCCTCCGTATCCTACTGCACCAAAGGGTGAGCCATGTGTGCTCATGCAGTGGGCGCTTCGTAGTCAAGCCACACCGAACGCGCGGAAGACACAAAGGCACATGACCGCGTTTGGCACCAAGGTCCCACAGAGTATAGAAGAAGTCAGGGACTTTGAGCTTCCGGAGTGGATTCGGCCCCGTTCACCGACAATTGTCAGTGACCAGACCAAGGATCTGGCTGTACCTTCTGTCCCATTACCCGAGCCCCCGTCAACGCCTACATTACTCCCCGCAGGGGCTCCTTTGCACTCTTAGTTTTCACGTATTTTATACTTATTTCAGTCTATCGATGATAATTACAGAACAAGGTAAAAGACGTCTAAACAACTATACAACAGTTCAGATCCAATCAGAGACGAGTGAGTATCAAGAAGCCCACTTACCCTGCCCAGTTGACCTTCCCCGAATGGATTCCTCGATGAGATTCAAGGCACCAGTTTGGGCATTTAATGATATGTGCTTGTTTCGGCCAAGAACCAAGCGGGCATAGTCTATGGGAAGCCGATACGGATCAGCGAGTCCTTCTGGAAGGTAGCTCGCATAGTCGCCGCCCAGTTCCTTCTTGGTCTGCAGTCGAAATGACAGAGCAATGCGAGTAGGAGTGGAAGCAAACAACATGTTTAGATCTGTGCTTGGTCTCATCTCGTGCTGCCTCGGAGACTCAGAAACAGAGCGTTTTTTGCGGGGTAGTGATTCGAGGCCATTGGGCCGGTTCACATTATCGATGTCAACTTCTCGAACATCTGTAAACCATTTCTCAGCTGCGTGGTCCCTCTTCTGCGCAGAACGAGACGAGACGAAAGAGGTAGCCTGAGGGCGTGGCTTTTTGTATATGGCAGTCGCAACATCAGGACTTTGCTGCTCTGCGACAGAGCTGCGAGGGATCCTAGACTCTTTTCTGTCGCTCAAGCCTAGAGGAAGAATGAGGGTAGATCATGGCAATATTCGTTCCGGACATACGAGATAGGATTGAAGTAGGCTTTCGCGCACCCTCGACACTGGTGGGTGTCGTTGCTACCGTTTGCATAACTACAATTCTTGATGTCAGTACGCACTAGGAGGGAGACTCGGAGGACATACACAAACGCTGGCCGTCATTTGGAAGTCGAGCAGCGAAACCGATCGAACGGAGGGGTGGCCGCACACGGAGTTGCAGCATGGCCGCAAGTGGAAAACCCGCAATGGTCCGCTGTGGAACTTTGTTATGTACTCCTTCTTGGCCTACCTCGTCATCAGCTTCGTGCTGTTTTTGATACTCTTCCCGGTGCTCAGTTCGCAGATATTCATCATATGGCCTTGGTATGGTCGCGAATGGACCGTCGAGCTCCTAATGTTACTCGTCCCGTTCAAGTATGTCACTTCCCCGTTCGCTTGACCTCGCATTGACGCATCCTGTAGTATGCTGGCGTTTATGCTGCTGTGGAACTACTACCTATGCATATACACTGACCCTGGACGGGTGCCCGATGGATGGGTCAGTTTCGCTGCTTCCCCTCTTCCGCTCGTCTGATATGAGGTCTAGGAACCCGATACCCATGCTGGGGAGGGGTACGAAGTCAAGAAACTTACAGGAGGTCCTAGATACTGTAGAACCTGCGAAACATACAAACCCCCGAGGTCTCATCATTGTAAACAATGCAATCGGTTAGTCAATAGGCTTCCGTGTGCGGGAGATATCTAAACCACCGGTGCTAGATGCGTACTTCGGATGGGTTCGTTCTACCAATTTCTTCGCTACATTTTCCTCTTCTCACTGCTTTGATTTAGATCACCATTGTCCCTGGGTAAACAATTGTATTGGCTATTTCAACCACGGACATTTTCTTCGTTTCTTATTCTATGTGGATGCCACATGCACCTATCACCTTTTCATGGTAACGCGGAGAGTAATGGCTACAATGAGACAGAATTACTACGTGAGTCCTCCGAAAACTAAGATTTTCTTATGTTGATTCAACTCAGGACATTCCTTCCGGTTTCGAGTTCCTTTGCATTGTTCTGAACTACGTGCTCGTAGGACCAGTCATCCTTGCCGTCGGGGCCTTCAGGTTTGTTTTCATTGACCATGTCAACTTCAGTTTGACCGTGCGCATGTAGCTTGTATCATTTTTATGGCTTGATGCGCAATACCACCACGATTGAGGGATGGGAGAAAGACAAGGCTGCTATACTCAAACGTAACGGTAAAATACAAGAGGTGAGTTATTTGTGTCTAACTATACCACAATTCATTGTCGTATGGCAGGTCAAGTTTCCCTACGTATGTGCTTTGATTCCTAATTGCCAGCGGAAGGATACTGACTTCGGGATAGGATTTGGGAGTGTGGAGGAATATTCTCTCTGTTTTGGGCAGCAATCCACTTCTTTGGTGTTGTCCCACTGTTCCGCCGGGGACTGGCATCAAGTTCCAGTTGTCAGTTAGAAATGGTAAGGATTTAGGAACCTCCGCATCAATGTGTCGCGTACAGAGGAAGATGATGAGACAGGGGTCCGTGTCTCGGATCTCATCCTCATCCCTATCAATATCTGCGGTGTCTTTTGTCCCTTATGTTTTGCACAGCTGATATTCGCCTTGTTTATCACATTTCAGAGCGAGACATTGAGGCATGGCCACCAAAGGACCCGGCTCTAGAGAACCAAAGGCCTTTCAAGCTCCCTGATAGCCCTTGGACTTACGAGAACGGCGACGTTAATCCTGCCCTTCGTCCCTCCAATGTGCGTCCACGACCTATGGATGAACGGTCATCCGCTCGAGCGTACACCTCTGCACTCCCACCCTACCACCCAGACTTCGAACCCGATGCTCATCCACTCAGATCCTACTCTGCAAGTAGTGGCACAGACTCCGGGGAAGATTATCGAGGGGTGAAGGTACGACGTGGCTCGGAAGGCTATGAAGTCCGTCCCGTAAACAGAGAGGAGATGCTCAGGGAGTATATACAAAGTGAGATCCAAAGGGCAGGAAGATATCAGGTGTACCAGCCCGACGAGTATGTTCGGGGTTACGAATCAGACCTAAAAGATTACGAGGATGTGGCATCCAACGATGATGTCGATGACAGACCACTGGGACTCGGAAACTAATTTTGATTACTGTAGCAAAGATACAGTATACTAGATGTTCTTTTTCGGACAAGCATAGTATTGTGCAGTAACCTAACTTAGTTCTACATAAAACTAACTTGAAAGTGACAGCCGAGGTTGGATTGTACAACAACTATACAACAAAAGATAACATGCCAGTGATGAGGATTAAGAGCGTATTATCAGAATAGTGCAAGATGCATAGATCTGTCCGGCTAAAGTGGTATTTTGATGTGCATGCAAGTGACCCAGGCTGGTTGGCGTCAGATCCATCCTTGTACGTTCACGGACCAACAAGGAATCTATTGGACAGTGAAATGACCAATACTTGTCTTAGTAGGGTAAAGGAAAGGATACACCATTAAGTAATAAAGCGATTAGATACCTTGAAGAAACAGGAACAGGAAAGAACGTCAAAAAGTCCAATCAAGTGGCAGCCACCCTCTCGAGGTACACCTTCCAGATATGGCCACCCTTCTCTCCTACCTCCAAAATGTTTGAACCGGTCTGCAACTCCATATCCCAAACCCCCTCCTGCTCAGGTTTTTCAGCGACAGCTTTACCATTCAGTACAATGTGGATGTTCTCGCGTGATGGGGTAGTCGCCTTTGGAGCCTTCTTTCCTGCGACATCAGATTTCTTTACCACTATTGCTTTAGCCTTGATCTTCGAATTCTTGGGAGGACGACCACGGCCGCGTTTCTTTGGTGCCGGTTCTTCTTCCTCCTCCTCCTCAACGTCCGGGCTTTCGGCATCTTCGTCGCTGCTATCTCGATCATCATCTCCAAAAAATTTGACTTCAGAAATAGTCAAGGATATCTCGCCATGGCCGAGCTTCATTGCCCATGACCTGACGCCGTCACGATGGTCCAACCAGAAGGACCTTACCCCAGGCTTCACAGTGATGAAAACCTCCTTTAAGGGTCTGTGACCGCTAAGCGAAGGTGCAGGGGATCTCGAGACAGAGTGTGCGTTCCGAAGGTGATGGACTACAGGTGCAACTGTGGGTGTCGAAGGTTTGGGCGCGACGGGCTGGGCTGCTGGATGGTATGTTGCATTGGGATAGTGCGTATAATGTGGAGCGGGAGGGTGCTGAGGTTGCTGCTGAACGGTAACTTGAGGGGAGGGGGCACTAACTTTCAAGGACGGCACAGCTGCTACAGGCGCAGGAACAGGGAGTGGAGTTGTTATTCGCGGAGAGACAGCTGGGGCAAGGGTTGGAACTGGAACTGGAGTAGGAGGTTTGGGCGCGACAGCCTGAGTTACAAATGCTGCTGCTGCAGGTGTGACGACTGGAGCCGAGGCGATTTGGGGCAAGGACACGGACGCCTGGATAGGGCTCTTGATAGTGACAGAACCGGGTAACCGGAACGTCAAGGAACTTGCTACATGGTCCTGTGTAGGCTTCTTTCCTGAGCCATCTGCTGGCGAAACAGTCGTCGTTTGGGCGGAAGATACGCCGGGGACTTTGAGCTTGATTTTACCTGGTGTCTTTGTGTACCTAGGGAGGGCGTGCGGTGGTGGCAGATCAGACATTAGTTGGCGGAAGTAGTCCTGTGACAAGTGTAAGTCTTATGCTGGTACAACAGAAGGCTAACCAACTCGGAGGGTGGTGGCATCCTCCCATATTTGGCTATGATCCAGGTTGAATTCGAGGGCGTTTGAAAATACTAGTTCGACGTCGTTGGCGAACTCGTCGGAAGTTACATATTCCTTGCGTTTTAGCCGTTTCTGTGTTAAAGTGAGTACGTCTTTGCACGCGAGATATGCCAAGACATACGAAAATGTACTCTAGACACATCGGGCGCTTGATTTGTTTGTAGTATGATGGATAGTCTTTCTTTGATGGCATCTCCATGAAGACGTCGGAAAGGACGTGGTGCCTGGAAGCGTCAAGCTGAGTAGAACTGAGCGACGTTGATAGCATATAAAGCTCACGTCTCCTCATCCGTTTTTTCCACGAGCTTTTGAAGCCTTGATTTGAGTAAACGATTCATATTCGGTGGCTTGTTCTTCTTCTTGTCGTCATCCCCATCGCCTTCCGCTTTGTCCTCGCCATTTTCGTCATGATCACTGCTTTTCTTGACTTTCTTGCCAGTTAATCTGGAGTACTCCTTGTTGGCAAATTTCTGTAGGCGCACAGAGAGGTGAGGTTGATAGTGGTGGAATATGAGAAAAGACTGACGAGCAAGAACTTGGCATCCAGCCAGATTTGACTGTCCTTCATGTTGTATCTTTTGGCGTTGGTAAAGCACAATTCGAAGTCTTGCCGAACGTCATCGAGGGAAGGATAATCATCTTCGTCTATTTTTTTCTTTATGTCGTCCAAGCAGATGGGTTGTGTGATGATATTGTAGTAGTCTGGATAGTGGCGTTTCGAGGGCAGTCGCATGAAAGCTGGAGAGCATATATTGCCTCTGAAGTGTGTTTATGAGCCATATGCAGAACTGTCAGAAAGGAAAAAGAGGCAAAGCGGCGCGCAAGCTTGGTTTGTAACGTACTCTTTATTGACTGCATCCTTGACCATCTGCCACAACTTGCTTGCTTGGTCCTTGAACACGCCTGTGTCGATGTTGCTTCCATCCATATCCTGAAGATATACATCACCGTCGCTGGCGTTTGTGGTCGCGGATGTTGGAACAATTGTTTCCGGGGGCGCGGGGAGCTCTTTGCGTCGCTTCATTCGAGGGCTTTCCGAGTCAACTTCTCCAGCTAAAGACTCCAACTCTCGCTTCATCGTCATTTGAAAGGTATTTCCTCTTGTCCTTGTCCTCTCTGGAGAAATTTACGGTGTTGAGGGTGACGACGGCGAAATGTCCATTATCTTGGGCCACGCTCCCCGTCTGTCGATTAACATGGGTGTAGGTCACGTGATATGTAACCAGTAACGCGCTTAGGTCAGCAGAAGGTCGAAAGGCAACCATCAAGTCACGGTCAAAGAGACAGGGGGGGCCATAGTATGCGCACTCAGATCCCTCATCGTGATCATCAGTTCTAGTCACTCAAGGTACAAATTTCACAGTTTCTAAGTTGCACAATTCATGTCCACAAAATCCCTTACTCGCCTGATTTCCTTTTCGTCAGTCCCCCAAATACTCCATTCACCCATTCCCATCTCTTCAGGTCTGTATGTAGAACGACCATCCATCCATTTGCCGCCGCTTAGGTGGATTTCCTTCAGCCCATGAGATAGGAGAGCTCTGCACACTATTGGGATGGTTGATATGTTGATCCCAGAGCCGGGGAGAATCCCCACGGACGTGCTCTTCGCAGAGTCTAGCATCCATGCCAGGTTTCTCAGAGCTTCTGGAGAACTCGCATGTCTACGCTGGCCACTTGTAGGGAATCGTATTCAGCAACTGGGAAACTCTGCCGCTTTGGTGAGTATTCAGTCACCTTGTCAATATCCTCGTGATCCCAGTCATCTCGGACAGCGTTTTCCATGCTTTCGTGGGTGGGTTATTGGGTCAATCATTTGCTTTATGTTCAGACGTACCTTTCAGAAGGTCACTTGCCACATCGAACGCACGATGGAAACATACTGATTACATTCTAAGGATGGCCTCAAATGATGGATAATAGGACGACTCACCTTCTAGTGGTGCTGCGGCCGAAACAAGTCTCTCTCAAAGTGGATAATTATGTTACAGAAAAGTGTCGATACCCACTCTCTGACTTGGTTCTCATTCACGTCACCGGCGGGGGTGAGTGCGCCGAAAACAACGCCTTGCACACCATACCCTTTGAAAACATGAATATCCTGGAGCATGACAGCTAGTTCTCCTTCGTTGTATACAAAGTCCCCTGCGCGAGGCCTGACCATTGCCTTGCCACCAGGATTACTAACTTGAACACAGAAATCGAGAGATATGGGTACCATAATGGGAACGTTCGGGACAGCCTTCTTTACAGATTGGAGTAAGCCGATGCTTGGCGTGGTCCCACCGCCATGGCCCAGATTGGCGCACAGCTCGAGGCGGTCTGCTCCTCCGCGGACGGCCCTGTGGAGAATCGACGGGTTGATCAGATAGACTCCGCTGCAAAGTGAATACCCACGCCACAGCGGATTCGACCGAATCTACACATACTTCGATGGTGAGACCCGAAGACTCGCGAATTGTATCAGCCATATCTCGTACTCGTCAGTGGTTGGGGATCTTTAGTAATAAGTGTGTGAACTGAACAGGAGGCGTGCGTTAGTCAAATCCCGAACAGGAACTGAGTGCCGATTTAATTGCCAGTGGATATGTTCTGACTCGGAAGAGCATACACTCCACAACCTTCATGATCAGACGTAGTATGTACTTGTATTATTATTATGTTGTATACTTACATGCGTTAGGACTGCGCTTATGGGACGGTCTAGTCTTCAGTTAAAAGAGCAGCTTCAGAAGACCCCTCCTCCGCTGCAACCCCAGTCCGTGCCACCCAGCTCGACATCGACGTTTACATGTCAGAACAAGGCGAACAATCACTCTCATGCCACCCCCGACTCCTCCCCTCGATCCCCCGCCAAATCTCACTCCCGCCCAGAAACTCCAATACGTCACCGAGCGTCGTCTCAGGTAGATGCGGGTCGGCGATACCTGGTACATCGTGTCCCGCGCTTGGTACAGACGCTGGGACTCTGCCTGTCGAGGCATCGACGCCAACCTCGTATCCAATCTTGCAGAGGGTGTCGACGTCGAGTTCGTCCCCTTGGACATATGGAAAGTCTTTATCACCTGGTCCGTCATCCGCTTTCATCTCCTTGTTCCTCCAGTTGACACTCAATCCCTCTAGGTACGGTCCTGCCACTTATCCCCTCCCCCGTTCCGTGATTCCCAGAGGCTATCTCGGCGAGCCTAGCCTCGAACTTCGACCTCCCCGCCTCAAGGCCCTCTGCCTCGTCGACTTCCAATCCGATGGCCCGATTGGTCCCCCACACACTTACGTCACCCTCTCCACAAAGGACACCGTCAAAACACTCGTCAAGGAGCTCGTAGCCACCGTATCCGCCCGTTCCAGTGTTCCACACAGGATATGGAAAATACAGCCAGGCGAATATGCAGGATCCCAGTTTCCCGCCTCAAAGCTCGCCGCTCACGGAGCGGAGCTCTTGGAGATAAACGACAAAACCCTCGAGGAAGCCTTGATTGAATTCGATGATCCTTTTATTGTCGAGTTTCAGCGGGACGGAAAATGGATCGCAGATCAATCATCGACAGTACCCCCTCCAGCAGCCCCGTCCGTCCCTCCTCCGTTGTTTGGCGGAGATGACTTTTTCACGCGTCTCGGAAAGACCCCTGCAACAACGAGCGTCACTTAGACCCAACCTAGACAGCTACCCTCCCCCGCACCCTCATCGGGATCGTCCGCAAAAATCCAGGATTCACAAGTCGCTCCTTTCAAATCGTTTGGCTTCTCCAAGAATAGGGTGCCACAAGATCCAGGGACACTTGGTCTCGGAAACATGTACGCGTTTTCCATCGTTCTGTTGCCCGACCTGACGTGCTGCAAAGGGGAAACACTTGCTTTATGAACTCCCCACTCCAGTGTCTCGCACACACTAAGGAACTTACAGGCTATTTCCTTTGTAAGCCGTCTCTGTCCCCGCGTACCCTCGCTCACTCGGCATTCGCAGCCGGTGTTTACCAGAATGAGCTCAATCCTGACAACCCGCTTGGAATGGGTGGTGCTATCGCAGAGGTATTCGGTGCGCTCTTGCACCGTATTTGGGCAAGAGACTCCACCGTAAACTCATACTCTCCCCGCGAGTTCAAGATGCAATTGCAGCGCTTCGCGCCTCAATTCAGTGGATACCAACAACATGACTCACAAGAACTCGTAGCCTTCTTGCTTGATGGTTTACACGAAGACCTCAACCGCGTTCTCAAGAAACCATACGTAGAGAAGCCAGACTGGGAGGGCAGTGGTGATCTTGAGCTCGCGTAATTAGCTCAAAAGTCATGGCACGGATACATGCAGCGGAACGATAGTGTTATTGTCGACTTATTCCAGGGGCAGTACCAGAGCACATTAATATGTCCCGAATGCCAAAAGGTACGCCGGTGATGGTCAAAACAATCCACAGATCGCTAAACTACTCGATCTAGATCTCAATAACGTTTGACCCATTCATGTACCTCACTCTGCCTCTGCCCGTGACCAAGAAATGGAAACACACCGTCGAGTATATTCCCTGGGATTTATCAAGCCCTCACATCAAGGTTGAGTGGTCGCCAGTGGTCTGAATCAATCAGCTGATAACAACTATTGTGCAGGTTCCTGTTGAAATCGGACGTGACTCTACTTTCAAAGAGCTTCGCGCACTCCTTGGCCGTTGGATGAATGCACAACCAGAGAATGTTCGTATCCTAGCATCGCTCTTCACGGTCTACTAATCCGTGGTTTAGCTCTTGACATTGGAAACATTTAACAACCGGTTTTACAAGAACCTCGATGATAACGTCCTCTGTGGTGACATGTCGGATAGTGACACCATCGTATGCTTCGAGCTGCCATGCAACGCGCGCCAGAGTCGATTGTACAAGAAGAAGGAAACAGATCCATTCATTCTCCCCGTGTTCCTGACCGACATTCAGACCATGCGGTATTCGTACGGCCACCGCAATCAGTCCAACTTTGGTCACCCATTCATTGTGGTCATCGATGTCGAACAGGCTCGAAGCGCGCAAGCAATATACGATGCCGTAGTAGATCGCCTTCAGCGGTGGACTGGTCACGTCCGCGATCTATTCACGTGGCAAGAAATGCCTTCTGCATCTATCGACTCGGTACCCATTCCGGTTCCGCCGATGGACTCTCTAACGGAGATCAAAGAGAATGGGGAAGTTGTCCGCGTCGAGGACGCGAACGTCGATGAAAGCGATATTGCCGATGAGAAAGCTGTGGTCCAGGACGATATCGTGATGGAGACCGCAATAAATGGCGTTCCGCAGATTGTTGGGATCAAAAAAGACATTTTCACCCTACGCCTTCAAGCTGGCCAGAAAGATTACGGGGCGGGGTTTAGTACATACACCTCCTCTGGCCATCGCTTCGACTCCTGGGAGACGCGTCTCGAGGAAATGGAAAGCGGCGCTCCGTTGCTCAAGGAAATGGACGCGCTCTATTGCGAGTTCGACGAAAACCTGAAAACGTATTATTTCGGCGACGAAGCATCGCACTGGGAACACGCGACGTGGATGAACGCGGCCTGGATTACGTTCGTCCATCCCGAGTATACTGAGGCAAAGAAGGCGGCTTCGGAGAAGAAGAGCAAGGGACTGTCCATTGACGATTGTCTCACCGAGTTCA
>JBBPPG010000981.1:0-12799 GCA_038091855.1 Leccinellum luteum
ATGAGGATGCGAGAATGGTGAGTACACCGCGTCCGCGTCCTCGTCCTCGTCCTCCTCTCCCTCTCCCTCTCCCTCTCCACTCACTCCACGACAACCACGACGCGAACGACGTCGACGATGCAATCGTGACGACGCCGTCACGACAACATCGTCGTCGTCGTCGTCTCCCTTTTCCTTTCCCTCTCCTTCCTCGACGGTAACCGGTACCGGACGTCGACGACGACGACGACGTCTCCCTCTCCCTCTCCCTCTTCCATCTCCACTCACGACGCGACAACCACTGACTCGGACGTGAACGATGACGACGACGACGACGACGCAATCATGACGACGCCGTCTCCCTTTCCCTTTCCCTCGACTGTAACCAGTACCGGACGACGTCGTCGTCTCCCTCTCCCTCTCCCTCATCTCCGACGCCGCAACCACGCAACGACGTCGTCTCCCTCTCAGCCTCTCCCTCTCCCTCTCCATCCCCCTCTCTTCCTCTCCCAGCCCAAACGACGACACGACGACGACGCCAACGACTCGAAGCCAATGCCAACGCCGAGTCAACGCCAACGACGACGCAACGACGGCGTGACGCCGCCTGGCGACACGGACGGCGACGCGACGACATTGACGACGACACAACGTGTCGACGCGGCGTGCTGATAGCACCACGCCACGTCGGCACATGCTATTTGTGTAGTACATTGCTTGAAACCCGAGCATGGGTACGGGTACGGGTATATCACAGTGGTACCCCCACCCGTACCCGTGATATTGCCTAACAATTCCCACCTGGATCCACACCTTCCTTCTCCACCTTTTAGCAGATGAGCCAAATCGTCTTATAGCCAGAGGACATTCACAGCAGAACAGAGACAAACGGGTAGCAAGGGAGAACATCCGCGTACACAGCGTATGAACAGCATTACGCGCCATGCAAACCGCGATCGACGCACCCGAGCGCAAGTTCTGCGAGGAGCATCGTACTTGATGTCGCATGACTCGCATCTGATGTCATCGCTGCGCTTCCAGCGGCGTGGGCGATGAGGTTTCCCTAGACTTGAGGTTCGCACCGTCGTTGATGCCTGAGAGTTCAGGCTATACAAGCGCAAGCTACCCACGAGGAGCTGCATATACTGCGGCACGTCGCAGCCGCACGGGACGATAGACACGGTTGTGGCTCCTCGAGCGACCGGAGGCATGGAGCCACTTGCAGACCTGACGATGTGATTCACGACATAGGTCGCGACGCGGGTGTTGAGCATCACGCCCATGTCGGACATACAGAATAGATAGTGTTACCCAGACAGACAGACCTTTCTATAGATAGTTGACCGACCATGGCAGCGGCGTGCTCGTGCTGATACTGACTCGTGCAGCTCATATTCACACATGACCCGAACATGCCGCACCACTGAACGAATGTTATCCTCTCCATTCGCTGCCTTTACGAAGGAAAAACAGTGGTGCCGACCTTGTCGAGCTCGATGAACAAGTCCCAACTGTCCTTGATCGCCTCAGCGACCACGTACTCGGCATCACCCTCATCTTCGCGACCGCACACGCCTTCTCGCGCATGTCACTGTAGCGGCGGAGGTGGCAAGGCCTTTTACCGCTCGGTACCTGAGATCGGTAGCCCCCTGCATACGAGACAAGATGCTCGCTACGAGTTCGGATGAGCAAGCGTCGACGGCGGGGGAGAAGGTTTGGCGGCGCCAGACGCCTGCGACGATTGAGCGTGATCGATGATCGTTGAATCACGGCGGGCGCGCGAGAAACCGAATGAACAAAACGACGCACGCGAAAAGATAAGATATGTGCGTGTATGCGCGTGAGCTGTACGTTGAGCCGAGTTGGTTGACCATGAACACGTTGATGATTTCTGCGCAGGGGACCTCTGAGAGTGCATGCCGGAGGGTGTTCTGTACCTGTATTGGAGATGCGCCCTCTGGTGGGAGTTGGGTAACGTCGAAGGTGCCGGTGATGAATCGGCGAGGTAGATGTCTGAGCGGTGTGGGCGGGGTGCGGAAGTCTGCTGCCCAGCGGTTCAGGAGGCGTTCGAGCTGCGATGCTGCGTTCTGTGATCGCGTGGGGAAAGGCAACGCACCTTGATAGAGAAATCATCGACGGTGGTTCGAGGGGAGGGCGTAGCGACGGTAGCGATAGGAGCGAGCAAACGGAAAACGCCGACCGGAACAAAATTTCCCCTCCGATTGGCCCATTCTTCAAGTTGAACTTTGGTTCGCGCATATTTTTTTTTTCCAATATCTCTGGCAGCTTTGTGCTGCAAAGCAGACTCATCTTATCTCAAGGTAACCTTGCAGGCTCAAACGTTCTGCTGATGCTACTGGAGAAACAAAATTTCATTCATTTCATCAAAGTGCTAGCGGCTAGCAATAAAAATCCCCTCGCGCGCCACTTCCATCGCCGAACGGCGAGCGCTTCAGTCCCCGCCTAACCGAGGGTACGACAGTCGTACCCGGCAGAGTTGTCATTCTGTACATTTCCCGCGAGTCAGATTCAAGGGCAGGCAAGCTGGCATGATCGATCTACTTACTTCGACGTGGAAGCAGCACCCCAGGATCCGCCCCACGCCAACGCAGGTATCTTCGTTCGCGGAAAACTTCGAACAATGGTATCCGTTGCCATTCTGATCATCGGTCCACGCTGATGAGTGGATCCTTCTACGGCAGACGGCGACTCGACCACTTACAATATAACCCTCGCAGCACAACGCAGTAGACCCAGGTGAACAGACGTCGTTGGCTGCAGCGAAGGCGCCGACGGTAACGAATAATGCAATCAAAACAGGCGTAAGACGAACGAACATTGTTAGAGGTAAAAGAACTGCTTGGGAAACGTCGTTCTGAAAAATGGTAGACACGCGGTCACTGAACTTATGGTGTCCTTTTGCCTCTTATATAGCTGTTTGGGGGGTACTTACTAATACCGAGGTTAGGTTCGGATCCCGCTGACGGCTCATTGAGTCTGATTACGTCTCATAGACGTCAACTTGGGGGTTGACTTGTTTCTGAACTTTTGTCAGCTTGATCGGAACCCATTGAGTCACAGGCTGTTCGTTGTGACCGCTGGAACACAATAGAAAAGCACCGACTCGGACAATACCAAGTAAAACCTGACCTAACCAGAGGAACAAAATAGGTGCTTTGTAGATCTGCCGATTTTTAGATTTGGAGAATATACATACGTAAGTACTTACCCGAAGTTCGACGTGACTGTCAAGCCGGCTCAGGCAGTTTGTGCCCGGGTCGCCTGGCGTCAAACAGCCCTTAAGTACAATATATATTCGTGAATGACCACCACGGACAAGCAAGGCGTGGAGTTGAGCTTCCTGAGTGTCAATGGGATCAAAGAAACGAATAGAGTGAGTCACCAAGTCTATGTCACTGTTCCTACTCATGATATTAGCACCTTCGAGAAGGTGGCGGGATGAAGCGATGGAACACACAATCGTACCTTGTGCTGTTCGATTATCTTGAAGGTTTCCTGCACTATTCACTTTGATCCTGTCCTAGCTTCATGTTCCAAGATCAAACTTGCACGAGCCAATTACTTAAAATCGAATCGAATCGATCCCCGACGTGAAATAAGGGTCGATTGAAATATTACAGAGAATGAGGAAGGGAAGTGGATAACCATGACAACGATCCATTATTTAATTATAAAAAAATGACCACGACGGTATAACTTAAACATAACGATGACGGCGAAAGAAGAAAAGAAGATAGAAAAGGAAGCAAAAAATACCCATACAACAACAACCGAGGACCGCAGATGTGACTACCACTCCGACGGATGCTGGTATCCTCCTCAACCCCTTTCTCCTTCTCCTCTCCCTCCCCATCAGACCTCCCGCCAGTGACGCAGCCAGAGCCGGACGTCATCGATCCCGAGGGCAGACACGCCCCCATGCTGCGATGAAAAAATACCAATATAGACTACCACTCGGGTGTGGCATCCTCCTCAGCCTCTTTCTCTTTCTCCTCTCCCTCCCCAATGTCCCCATCAGGGATAACGCCCACCTCCCGCCAGTGGCGCAGCCAGAGCCGGACGTCATCGATCCCGAGGGTCGACACGCCCCCATGCAGTGTCGGCGAAGCGAACCATGCCTCGTCGGATGCGATCCGGACGTGGTTGAATATCCGTGCGCGGGGAGTGTCAGTTGTTGCTCCCATCGCTGAAGTGTTCGTCGCTGCTGTGGCCGCCTCCGTCGTCTCCGCTGTCGGCGTCGCGAGTTCCGTAGCGTGTCGCAGGTATCGTAGGAGCGCCAGTGCAGGATCTTGATGTTTGGAGGCAGAGGCAGAAACAGTGGGGGTGACGGAAGGTGCATGGTGCGTCGCGTGCACCTTGGCTTCCAGTTTGGCGGTCCATTGACCGAGGGGAACGAGCGGGAGGCCGAGCTCCTCGCCGACGCAGCGGAGGAGCGCAAGAGAGGAGGTCGGGTGGGGATGGGTGACGTGGAGGTAGGCCGACAGCGAGTTGCGCATCTCTGCGATCGCGCGGGCGGCAGTGTGGACCGGTATCCAATGCACAACCTGAGTGGATGTGATATTCGCAGGTAGGAATCAGTCAACGAACATGCAAAGCGAAAACGATGTACCTCATCGATTTTGGGAAGCGCCCCTAGTGCAACGCTGAGGTGCACGATCTTTGGGAACGGATCTTCTTCTCGCCAGCGTCCGTTGGCTGAGCCACACAATGGACCGACGCGGACGATGATCGGCCGGAGAGGGGTTTCGGCTGCGGCAGTTGCGAGGATCTGTTCCCCTACCCACTTTGACTCGCCATACGCGTCACCGGCTGCATCGCATGCGCTTCCGGGTCCCTCTGGAGCGTCTGTGCTTCCTGCACCCTCTGGTTGTTCAGAACTGCATTTAGGAGCGCTCATAATAGATGTACCCCGGAGCGTGTTTGTCGTGCTTACGAACAAGAAGCGAGGTGGGACGGACAAGGGGCTAGCGAGGGCGAAATCGATGAGGTTGCGGAGCATTCGGAAACTACCGTCAAAGACATTGAGGGGAGAGTGGCGATCGTGTCTAGACAACCATGCATTATGAACTATGTGGGTTACAGAGGAGAGCAACTGTGAACAATTTCGTTAGTCTGAGACCCCTCATTCCGACCCAGACCTAAAATACCTCTTCGTATGTGTCATGAGGTAGACCAAGATCGTTCTGCCTGGCGTCTCCCTCGAGAATAGTTAACCTTGGATGACGAGCCAGAGCTGGATCCAATCCGGACGCTTGTAACAGCGTTGCTTGTCTCTCCACCACAGAGGCTGGTCTGCTCTTCCTACGATTGAGGGCATAGACCTTCGTGACTCTCGGGCTCTTCAAGAACTGTGCTAATAAATTTGAACCAAACAGACCCGTCGTCCCGGTGATCAAGACAACATCGTTATAAGGTGGCGGATCCGTGGGATGATGGAGCGGAAAAGTATGACTGTAGGACTCGACCCTTTTCGTCATCTCGAGGCACCGAGCTAGGCTGGACTCCGTTCTATGAAGAAAACATGCCAGTGCGGTACGAGTTGCGAATATGGCAAGGCCAGTGATAGTGCGGTGCTGATAAACGATATTACCCGGGAGCTTTCGAGTGTCGGCTTTCGCGGTGGTTTGGAGAGCGTGGAAGAGTATTATCCGGATGCGCGTTGCCTGGAGACTGCGGAGAGAAGGTTGTGGTTCTGGAGGTGTACGCCGAGTGTTTCGAAGAGTACGCACCTATCCATTCCGTAGTTGAAGAGGTCGGCGTCGTCATCAAGCTTCTTACCTAGCACGGCGACGATAATGCCCCGCACGTAAATCAAGGAGTTCTCGGGACTCCAGATCTTGGGAGGTTTCAATGTCATGTTCGTAGCTCGGGCGATTGTCTTGTAGAGACCTTTGATTTCATCGTTGTATTCGGCCAGGGTATCTCGTCTATTCGCTTGAGGAGTGTTGAATGGGTTATGGATGAAGGGTTTCGTGGGCGCCGCAAAGAGGATCATCTATCAAGTCTCGGTCAGTGTGTCAAAACGCCTGTCTAGAACATGTTTCAAACCTCCTTCTGAACGCGAGCATGTTGGGGTGCAAACATGTTCATGCGATCGATGACAGGCCTTGATACGTCTGTGAGACGAGACTCCACGAATGGCGCAAACAACTGGATTTACTGGATTTTATTCCTCGTCTCTTCCACCTGCCTTGAATCGCTTGTGTCAATCTTGAAATTGTCCTCCAGCTCGATAAGAAGGCCCGCGTTGTACCTTCCGTGTCCAAACATGATCGCGGAATGTACCATTGGATGTTCTACGACAAAATTTTCTACAGAAATTGAATGAGGTTGTCTGGTTCAAGGTCGCAAGACCCATAAACATACCGAGAAGCACCGGATTAGTCTTCAAGATTGATGAGGCAAGAGATAAACTGTGAGGAATATACAACATACCAATTCCCCCGTGATGTGAAGAAACTGTACCGCCCGCGCAGTACGTCGAAGACTGTCACCAATGTCCCGCGACGTTGGAGCAAATGAATGGATAGAACCAACTACCGAAAGTGTCATGAATAACTGGAGGTCTTGCCAGAAGATGCGAAATGAGAATGGAGGCGCGCAGCAAGCTATTTCAGCAGAGCCTGAGAGTACTTGTCTTAAACATATCATGATCATCAGGAAATGATAGCGCCCATGCTGGCATCACATGGTGAAGGCTGTTCACCAGAATTTGATGAAACAACGTCTCGTCTGATTATCCTGAAAGTAGTTGGCATGTAGTAGCCGGACCCTTGCCCATGGCCAAATGATATGGCTATTCTCACCTGGACACTACTAGCCCACATTCGGTACGAGAGACATCGAGCGCGAAAGCTCTCCTTAGTAATTCGCCACAGTGGTGATTATTAGCAAGGAAACTACCTCTAGTCGTGGAAAAAGGCAACGTATCTTCCCGGACAGAAATGATTGACTGGTACACGTCGCAGGGGCCGCCTTAGTACTTACTGCCACCGACATCAGGACCGTCACCCTAGCATGATTTTCCCTTAGGTGACATTGCAAATGTGATCCACTTCACACGACATTTGCGAAATGGAGTAAGGTCATATAGGAGATTATAACGTTTTCGCCAACGATAACGATGAGCAATGTCAAGCAGAGGATTATTGGCACTGTTAGTAGATAATGTACAAACTGGCCAGCTTTGACACTATTCTTGTACAGTATTCTCGTCACGGCTGTGAGTGACAATATCTCTCACTCGCTAATCAATACTTTTCAAGGTCGTGCCATATGCTGCATTTATCCTAAGGACTTATAAGTCCTCTGTAATGGTTGTCATTTTCTGGCAGTGCGTAGGCATTGACAATGATTCAAATGTATCGAAATAGTCGGTGACAAGAAAAAGTGGCAGAGTTCCCTGGCACGCACTGGCACAAGTTGTAAACTAGACGGCCCTGCAGCTAGGGCGCGGGTCTGTCATGGAGGCCGCAAAACATCGGCGCGTTCGTCGTCACCCTATCGTCGCATGGTGCACCCCGGTCCACTGTCACGGTTGTCATTACGTCGTCGTGGCGTCACGATGCTGCCAGCACGCCAGGTTGTTGTGTCGTCCGACTCGTCGTCGTCGTCAAGCCGAAACCTGCAACACGTGATCCACTGTGTAGCAGCCACTTCGCTCTCATTCAAATCAAGGGATTGCTTTATCAGCATCCTTTGGACTCCTCCTTGGAGCGGAGTCCTGTCACACGTGATCCAATGCACTCTTTGGGCTTGGATGGGCGAAGACTCGATTCGTCTGTCAAATCATAGCATATGCGCAATAACTATAACATCCTTTCAACGCCCGAACGCCGGGGTGTTACGCGTTGGTGTGAATCCGTACCCGCAGAGGGTACGGTGCCGGCGAGTACGGCTTTCCGACCCGCGGTGGCTGCCCAGGGTATGCGAACGTCTGGAGGGCCTAGTGCGCCTCCTGGATGCCGAAGAAGCTTCTTCCTAGCCGTTTGCCTGCAACTATCCCATCCGCACATGATAGGGTCCTCTTCAGACATGAATCCGATTCCATGTGCCTCGCGTAGATACGCCCTCAGCTAGTCTTTGGACGTTGCTCCACGTGCTGGGAGGAGAGGGAGGCAGTGAGCTGAGTGTGTGGACGGGCGGAACGCGAAGCACTCTCCGGCATAGGAACTGCGAGGGTGGGTGGGAACACCTCGCAGATACGTGTACCCGGCAGTCGGGATCGCGCGCTCCGGATCCCAGTGAGCTACGAGGAGCCGAAATGGAAAATGGAGGCAGGGTGTGGGTGCTCTGAAATGGGCTCGGACGAGCGCTGCAAGGCGGACGAGCGACGTGGTGGTGGCGAGAGAGGAAGCACCGAAGCGGTGCCTCTCGCTTGTGCCACTTGTCCGAAGACCTTGCACTCCGTCCCTCAAAGCTAGTCGCCTGCCCGCACGCTGCTCCATTTGAGTTTTGCCACCGGTAGACATACCGGGCGACGACGGTTTCCAGGACCGGCAGTGGAGAACGAATGCTGAGTAGCCTAGGAGCGAAAATAGACAATCGCCTCGGTAGAAAGCTTTCCAACGTTGTCCTCAAGGTACGAAGAACTTGCTCCGGTAATGGTATGCGCGAAAGGATTCCAATCGTCTAAGGGCACAAGGTTAGTGATGAAGAGGATTCAGACCTCATCCCATCTCTCACCTGTAAGTCCTCCAATGTACCTTGACCCAAGGGAGAGGGGTAGCATACATTGAAGGCGAGAGATCCTTGCGAGGTGTCCTGTCACTATTTGATCATTGGTATTGAGAAGTCATATCAAACCGGGTAAAGAAATTACTCACAAAGTACTCGGTCGGCAGGGGGTTCAACAACTGCGCTCTCGGTGAGAACCAGCTGGGAAGCCATCCCCGCTCATACTGAAATTCGCCGAATTGAGGAGTACCACATATGGAGTTCACGTTTGGTCACACTGCTAGGCATGTGAAAAGAGACCTGGCGCAAGTGCGACAACGGTTGCTCGTTTAAGGAACTGATCAGCGGAGTGAGAGATTGCAATTTGGCGTTCACGTGAGATTCAGCATCCACGTTGCTCTTATTTATCAAGAGATCCTGTTTATCAGCATCGCTTGGATTCCTTGGGGCGGAAACCTGCGACATGGGATCCAAAAGACTGTTTGGGTCACTAATCCATGGTGTTGAAGAACGGGTGTTGCTGTCAACCAGAGCCCTCTTTCTCTCCAAACGCACAACCCCTTCGAAGAATCTACATCAGCAGTCAAAGACTCAACAACAACAGCCTAACCTTCGTGTGAGATTATATCATAATTCTGAGACAGCACTTTTTCGAGACGAACATCTTGATCAAACTCTTCTGTCGTAAGTGATTTCTAGAAACCCATGAAGTTAATGTCTGGGAAGCGGATCGCTAGAAGATGACCATACCTCTTCAAGCATCGACATCCAAATGCTATCACAAGTGATTGCAATGTTCGCTGAAGGTTCCTAAAAGGGACGTCTATACTCATTGCATACGTGGAGTTCAGTACACCTGACCTTGCGCAGCAAATATTGATTAATAGCATTTGAGGGGTGAAACGCCTGTCGTGGCCATCAAACCATCGACCTTCATATACGAAACAATGTACATACCGAAGGTAGATTTGGTACCCGCTGGATGATTTCCACATGCATAGCCTTATATCCACTCTGATCGGACACATTACTTTGTGCCTGCTCTTTGGTTGCGTCTGTCGACCAAAATGTATGCATGGTAGTTCGGGAAGTGCTCCTCCGTGCCCATATCATCCGGCTTGCCAAAATGTTGCGTATATAAGAGCTGCTTGGAACAATATTCAACGGCTTCGCGGGATTGAGTCGAACCATGGATGGGTTATCTGCCTTAACGCTGATTCGTCTGGAACCCAAAAATCCGTTCCGCAGTGCTATTTTGAGCCCGCGGATGAATACCGTTTGGCTAGGCTCCACATAGTCGATGGAAGCTCCAGCACGCCAACGTAAACTTGCACGTGTACTCTCCCAGCTGTATGTCGGTGTGGTGGAACTCCCATCTTGTATATGCTTGTAGTAAGCGGGGTAATATTCATCTCCAGCAACATTTTCGAAGGCTGTGGCAGACCAAGAATGTGTTTTGTAGAGTCCGGTGATAACATAGAGGGCATCCGGGCTGATAGTTCGATGGCGACGGGTTACAGCATAATTGTACCATTCCGCCCCATTTTGGCTAGCTTTCTCGACAAAGAGACCGTCATTCAAGAGCTCATGCCGCTCAGCACCTTCTGGAAGAATGAGGAGTGCGCCTTCATCGGACGATAGGTTGAATCGATATGTTGAAACGCACTCGTCTCTGAGAAACCAGACGCGATCAGATAGCTTTCTTTCACTAACGAAGAACTGTAATGTACCTCTGTGAAGCCTCAGTCGATGAATGAGCAGTCCCAAGTCGGGTTACAGAAGGAGTCAGAATAACTTGACCATGTGGCTCTGCAGAAGAGAGTGTTCTGACTTCCAATTCTTCTGGTCTAATGCAGGTAAAACTGTCGGGCACACCCCAGCGAGTGTGAAAACGATGATTCCGTGGTAAGCATAAGTTGAAAAGAGAGTCGAAACCACCATCGTCGGGAATGACGACGCCGACGTCACCAATTCTGAGACCTTCCGGACGTACGGCTAAAAACTCGGTGCTCGGTTCAGGAGTCCAAAGTGGGTAACCCTGAGTAGAGGAGAGCAGCCTCGCGTACAAGTCCTGGGGAGAGCGAGACATGGCGTACTGCTGTGCGAAACCGGGATTTTGCGTTTACCTCTATTATAACTAATGCGGGTTGCTGTGAATGAGCGCTAATCAGATAACACTGAGTGCTGTGATATAATTATATTTGCACCCCACCAAACTCACATTTTACTGTAGTGCATCCTGCATAACCTAGGTCAGCTCGAATGAAGCACCTCTGTCAGAGGCTTACACCCAAATTTTCAGCGATTTAGCCAGAATATTTCGTATAGATAGTTAATCGAAGGATGATGATGGAGAGAGAGAACTGAGAACTCGGGACGCGTGACACACCGGGGTTTCCAATATTTTGAGCTGCTCAGAATATATCTCAAAAGTGTCACACGTTCAAGTACGGCTTAGGGTTAGGGTTCTAAGCTCAGATACTTGACACCTACCTTCAAATGCAGCCCCTTTACCTTGAGCTATAATGCACATGTATTGCTATGATTCGCTATCTATGTGGGTTGTGCATGTCAAACACTGTTAATCTTTTCAACATGTCCATCTAGACAGACACTGAGGGAAGTAAACCCAGTTACGACCAGTGTTATTGTCAATGAAATTTGATTTTCAATAATAATCTTGCTGGATTTGTACCCAGTTGATTTCAGCAACAAGTAGTCCTCATTGATATTCACCATTGCCTATTGATTTTCAGTATGGTCTCGAACTTTTCAATGGTTTTCACTTGCCATGCAATGTAATGATACATACAACTTGGGCTAATGACGCTAACAGCGAGCGTTGAATGCGATCAAGGTGACAACACAACCAAATTATGACCCACTGATGTGGTGCTTGCAGGGGGGAAGCAAATAAATGACCGAGCGCGATCGACCAAAGTTGACAGTAAGAAGCTGCATCATCGACGAGGATGAGGGCAATGTCAACACGGCACCACGACTGCTGCAACGATGATGACGTGAGGAGGAAGAGGATGGGGACGTGACGGTGCACAATGACAAAGTACCGTGGCAACACGACACAACGACGCGAGGAGGAGGACAACTTGGAGGATGGGGATGTGATAACAAGGACATGGACACGACAAGGAGGACGCGATGGTGTACCATGACACACAGTGCATGACTCAGACAATGACTTGGAGGACAGGACGATATGTTGTGGCAGCACAGTGTGACATTGATAACGGTGACGATGACAGCAACGATTTGGCAAAGACAATGGCACTGGTATGTACTTACGGGATTGTGCATGTGGAGCCCATACAACCACATGTGGTCAGCCCGGATTGTAATGTCTGGTGTCCACATGAGCATGCGAGATTTGGCCTGGAGAATCTAAAAGATCAGAGATGGTGAGTGCACTTTGTGGAGCTTGGGATGTGAAAATGAAAATGATACTTACGAATTGTGGAATCTCTAATCCTGAGGTGGTGTTGTGGGTGTCATTCGGAGACTGGTTGAAGTAGGGGGCAGGAGGGGGGCAGGGACGGAGCGGTGTTCAATTGGCATCATGAGGGAGGAAATATGGCTGGTGATTGTGGTAGACTTGTACTGCAGGTTACATAAACAACGTTAACGATAGGTGTAGTGTGAGAGCAGTTTGGGAAAGTCAGTTCAAGACTCATCGACATGATTGAATTGACAAATGGAATGGCGAGGTCGACAGATGCTGGTGATGGACAAGACCTGGAGAGTGATCTGAGTCATAGCAAGTATCTGTCAAGTTGGCCTGCAAGTACTCAGGCTATAGAATCATAATGGCACACTCATGCCAAGTCCCCGACTTCCACATGGTGGTCAAGGAGGCAATGGTAAGTGATCAGTGACCTTGCAAGCAAAGTGATGAGCACAGTGGATAAGATAGAACAATATTTAGGAGATGGCTCAAATTAAAAGCCAGCAAAATAGCTTGTTTATGAACATGAATGCATCATATATTAAAGTTGAAACAACAGTGATAAGTGGTATGACACCCTACCCTAAACAAAGTGGATGGACTATGGCCTATGTCTAGGCCGTGTGTGAAAAGGACATTTGGGTGGTCAGCCCAGCCCTCCAT
>JBBPPG010000982.1:0-12798 GCA_038091855.1 Leccinellum luteum
CGCTCCCGTCGGGTGCCCCCTCTGAATATGAGGGCCACGCGCTCGGGGAGACAGGATGGGTTCTCGTCAGGGGACCCGTCATTTTGTTAAGTTCAAGTTCTGATGCTGCAATCATGCCGGGAACTAGCCAGAGTAAACGCGGTCCTTCGCCAGGCGCAAGGTATTCAGATCAAGAATGTATGCTACTGAGCGACGCGGACAACATTGTTAAGGATAGCAGGGCTTCGTTACTGCAAACGACCCCTCTCGAATGAGATGGGACCTGAGCGCGCCATCCATCTTGTCACTAGACTCGGGTTGCGCCGCATGGATAGGTTTTGCGAGGTATAGATTGTATGAGGAGTCAATTCGACCGTAGTTTAACCCAAATTTCTGTGTGACCTGCGGTATCATCGGTCAACGACTGCGCCACGGGTAGGTTCATGAACCCGCCTCGAAATCAATATCTCAGGCGTGCCTAACATTCAGGTGTTCGTCCTGGGTAAGATTGCGGCGTCACGCGTGCAAATGCTGCGTACTGACAATGCCAACGAGTTAGATAATTGCACTCAAGACAGACTTACGTAACCCCGCCCATTTCAATCTGACGTTCATCATGCTATAGCTTTTTTTCTGACAGAAATGTGCGCTCTGGGTCTTGGTCCAGAAGCTCCGGACCAAATGCAAGAAATTCTAGTTACCTATCGCCTCCATCGGAGCTACTCTGTCGAAGTCTGTCCATCCGTATTTCGGCTGTGCAAAATCTCTATCACCTCCCATGATTCTATTCTATCATCTTCCACGGCCACATTTTATCGTGCTTAATGGCCTCGGGGGCCCTGAAGTTGTTCGGTATGGCAAGAGCAGCGTATGTCCATTCGGCGCAGCAGCGTGCTGGTTCCCTCACGAATAGTGAAACGGGTCAAAGGTATGGCTTCCCTATGTCATTCCCAAGTGCGAAGTACTGCAACAAACAAGACATCGGAGGGGAGCGGCACATTCTGCAGGAGGAACAAGTAATTATCCCCTTTCATACTCCAGTGTTTCACCAGCTGAATCTCTCGGTGAAGGATCTTAGCTGGTGCTGACGAGAATTCTAGCGAACTCCAAGGAATCGGAGTTGTTCCACCCCATGGACATTCGAGTACCGACACATCATCTTTAGATTGTTCACCATCATATTAGCTACGACGCCGCACAAACCAAGGCCCCTGGCGAGGAAGGATTGGTTCGACCTTGTGGTTGAAACGAATAAGATGTCGTGAGGCAACGGAACACTCTGCGCGAGCATGAGTTCTACCTTTTGCTGTGGCGTGGAGAGGTGTCTCCCCTAGATTTGTGCGGAGGGGTTGCACTCTCCAAGGTTCTCCCAGTAAGTTGTAGTTAGTAGGAGCAGATGTCTGGGACTATCCCTGTCCGCAGTGGCAACCAAGACACCAGCGCCCACCTAAATAAGGCACCGGGTTAACTGTGCTTTACTCTGTCACCGGTGGAGGCGGCAAGGAACGTCTTCGTTGAGAGCCTTTTGAAAATTAGTATGATGATATCGATTTTAACCCAAGGACTCGGACTAACAGTTGGCGTTGCCGATGGAACAACTGTGATGGAGCCAAATATTCCTATCAACTCTGTCAAGGAGTCTGACTCATCATAGTACATACATACATCATGCAACAAGTATCTACACGGCAGAGTGCGCATCGTGTCTCTCCTCTCGAACCATCGTCGTTGCCAGTTCATGACTGAGTTCTCGGAAGCATTACCACATGTCTCAGTTCCGTTAATCACCGGGGGCTGTCCCCTGGGCTCGACAAATCAATCGAGTGACAACTCCTGACGTACATGAAACGCATCAAAGACTCGCATATGGTCGGGCAAGATTGGGAACTACAGTATATCCAAAGGGCCGAAAGTTGCAAATCAACCGCGTTTCGCAAGAAGCTTGATACCCGACCGGTCTTTGATGCATGGGGCTGCACGATATCAACCGACGAAACATGGCCGTGATCGGACATCCACTCGAGATCGACCGGCTCTGCGGGACGGGTTCCAACTCGCGGTTGACTTTGAACCCCAGATGATCACGTTGCTCAGGGAGGTCCAGAACCTGCTGTGGTTGAACGTTGAACTTTGAGGTGCCGCACATGATCATGAACATGGCCAAGGACGCGAAGCCTGTATATGGGCAGACCGTCGTTGGATCTGGTAGAGCATTATCAAGGGATCGAGTGGCTCCTCCCCGAGTATCGGAATGAGACACAGTGAATGATCGATGGTGGCGAAAGGTGTGTTTGGTTTTCTGTTTGCCTTTGTTCCGCTTCAACCTGACTGGCGTGTCTTTTATAATTGTAAATTTCTCTCAGTAGAGTATCCGGTGGGTCCATTTCGCGAACTAATACGATGCGGCGTGATTGGTTTCGGTCGTGAACACGCGGGGCCACCAACATGTGCATTTCGTGTGCGAGTTTGCGAGCGTGGTGTCGGGTTGCAGGACAAGGCGAACGAGGTGATTCTGTACTGGGCGGTGAAAGACTCGGCTGTGGAACAGGGACCAGCTGACGAGTATGCTGACTCGAAGGTATGGATATGTAGGTTTTTATCACTGTGGCAGTAACGTTTCAACAACGTCAACACTGCAGCAAATAGCTATTGTATTGGCAGCGTCTTGGCAACTAAGCTGTTGTCTTTTAAGCCACTCCTGGAAACATACAAGTACTATCAATCAAATGCCTTACGAAAACAACAAGGCCTATTGTTGACGACGCACCATGTCGTCATGGGACATTGAAAGAACTTGAATGACTGTCAACGGAGAGGCCATGCGGTCGCGGCATGCCAGATGGATGGAATGAAATGAGGCGCATTGGATCAGTCTGTACTACACAAAACATCCTTTCGCTTTGCCATGTCCCTGCTTACACTCCCCATCATCTTCTCCGCTGCCCATGCCTCCAAATGGGAGGCTCTTCCAGAGGACAGAGAGTCCAGATTTGAACTCGAGAAATGGTCGTGGATAGCTGCCCATGGCAGGTCATCCGATTCTGAAAATGATGCATGTGCACCATCGGGGTCATCGGAGCCCAATGGAAGTACCCTTTCGATGGATGGGTATGATGAGCGCGGGGTGCCTTGGTCTGGGGTACTAGCGACCCGGGTCCGCCCGACCAATTCACACCGTCCGTTTCAACCAACTCTCTTGTCCACATTGGGCTAACTCTTTTGTTTGCTGTCATTTCGTGTCTGTTACATTTTAGAAAAAATGGCAGCCAAAACTTATACCTGGATCACCCTCTGGTTCATCTTGACTGCACCTGTCATCGTCTGGGATGCGACCTACTGTTTCATGAGGTATATCTCGTGTTCGTACCCGCAATGCGTTATCTCACGATCTTGCCTCGACGTTTAGACCACGCTCCATGGTTGGCGGAGATCTTCACTGGATTTGGGAGCCATATGGGATATACCAAGACATAGACTATGTGAGTTTGCCTTCAACGTTCAAACAGCATAAATCTAGTTTATCTGTTCGTATGTTTATACATCATCGAATAGGTGTATGGTGTGAAAGCTCTCATGGAAAATAACGGCTTCACAAACGCACAATGTAAGGTTCTTCCTCATCATTTTATGTCAATTCAGTCTCACCGGTTCTCTTCATGCAGCCCTTCTTAACATAGTGGAAACCGTGTTGAACTTAGCCTACGTTTACCTCGTACACGTATCCAGCTGGTCTGGCGCACCACTGATTGGATTTTCTGCGGCGACGATGACGTTTTCCAAGACGGCGCTTTACTGGGCACAAGAGTTCTATTGCGGCGGGTGTTCAGTCGGGCATAATTCGTGGAGTGATCTATTGCTCTACTGGGTATTACCGAACGGGTGCGCGTTTGACTTTGGTTGCCTGCGTCCTGTCTGCTGCGCTGACGGACCCTGGCGTTGTTTGTTCTTTGCTCTGGCTTTCCATCATCCCGACCCGATAATGTGGCACCAATCCCGGTTGGCATTGTTCAAACAGACTTTGGCTCGTGTTCCCGAGCATGATAGTATGGCGCCTTGGTGGCGATATCATTACCTCTCTCTCTGTTGCTTCACAGGGTGCGCGCAAAGTCGCATCTGGAAAGATACACTAAGTTTCCGAGGTTGGAAAGCTCGAAGTAGGTGGCGATGGCGACTGGCGCGTCGTTAACTGAAACAGGGAAATCTTGATGAAGACGAAACGGGTCTCTACACAAGAATTAGGTGCATGTGCACCGCTTTGGCTATTGTGTATATATGCTATATACTTAAACCAACTTGAATGATAGATAGCTAACATACCGATCTCAAGTGCTATGATCACATTCCTAGTCTTCCTCTGATCTTTTAAATTTCCTCGTTCTGGTTCCCTTTCCTGGAATACCTAGGTTGCAGCAGCTGCCTGTAGGTCAACACATCCTGCTCCATCTCAAAGCTGATATTTGGGGTCCCAAGGGGAGCAGGGTAGGCTGTGGGCTCTCGCCGAGCTGGACATTAACTCACATCTGTGCGATGCGAGGATACAAGCGCCGTGGCGCCGTCTGCAAATGGATTGCAGGCAGAGCGTGGCCCGTGAGTCCGTGACGGGCCGTCCTTTCAGCTAGCCACCAACCGGTCATTTCTGGGGCCGACTCGGTGTAACAGTGTTGTCGTTTCATATTTCATTTTGGGTTATGATGTGACGAGATATTAGCCCACCGAACATATGTTCTATCGATACTCTTGCATGTGTTTTAGTGGCGGAATGTGGACCAGTAGGTGAGTTCGAGTCTCACTCCGGTGATTGTTATCACATGTGCATAGTCAAGATCATTTTCTGTGCAAGCAAATTTTTCTTTTCTGACTAGTAGCAGCACGCGTGTACGCGTATATACGGCTGGTGACAGTGGCAAACAAAAGTCAATATGTCCATTTTAGACTCTGGGTGTTCCCGCGGGTAGTGCCGGCTGGGCTGATACCAGTTGGATTCCGAGTAGCGCGTGGTGTAGTAGTATCACAAAAATGTACATGCGGCAGGTTGGTCCACAACGACAGAATCACGTGGAGATGGTTTTCTGTCCGCAAAGTTGTGCAAAGTAGGGAGATATTGATATTCATTTAGACATGGCACGGTCCGCCCCGCGCTGTCGCGTCGAACAACTTCTTAGTACGGACCGGAAGCGGGACGAGGTTATGGTCGTTTCATCGTGATCGCAGGTGAGATCATAGATATGATTATCATGCAATGAAGGCATTTTTTATCCTAGACAGGTCATCATGTGTGCCGCCGCTCCGCGGCGTCAGCGCTGGGAGGTAGAGAGAGAAAAGAAAAATCTCGTTGTCTTATATCACGCCACAGTTTGAAGCAGACACACATGGACGTTGTTGTCAGTGGTGGCGTTGACGGTGTTTCAGCCTTTCAGCGAAACAGCTAGTAATGTTAGCTGACGGTGATTAGATCAGTCAGGAATGTTAGAACCGGTCAGGACCACACTACGCAGTTCACAAAACTGGGTGCTCCACGTGGTTGGGTAGCGAAATGCTACCCGTTTCAAAGAACTTATGGACGATTTCCGCGACTATTTAAACGCTGCTTGGCGAGCCAACCATTGGCAGCGCCGACCCACCACAAACTTGGAGCTACTTATTTCCATTTTTCCATCGAGCGGACCGTCAACGGGATGCTCTCTGCAATCTTGAGCGGGCTTTCCCTTGCCACTGTGTTGGTGTGGGGCCGCTCTTCCTCCTTGCTGCCGCGCCAGTCTGCTGTCAATGGCACCACTACTAGTTACTCGATGAGCGTCACCGACTGCCCAGGTGCGTCCCCACCATAGTCGGTGGAACTCATCTTAACGTATTTCAGGCTACACCTTGGGATCTCTGTCCGAGACTCAATATGGGCTTACTGCTAAATTATCGTTGGCGGGGAAGCCTTGTCAGGCATTTGGCACGGATATTGCGGATCTCACTATCGAAGTCACTTACCAATCCCAGAAGACGTGAGTTTCGTATACATCCGTGGTTCAGCTGTGTTGAGTTGTTTGCATCTAGTTTGCAGGTCAAAATCTACGACACTGCGAATCAGCAATTCATAATCCCTGACTCTGTCGTCGAGCGCCCACATGCCCCAACCGAATCATTCAAAACCTCATCCGACCTTGTGTTCAATCACGAGTCATCGCCATTTGCTTTCTGGATCACGCGTCGCTCAGACCCAGACGCAATGCCTATTTTTGACACCAGAATCTCCTCACTTCCTCCGACACCGATTGCACCCTTCAATTCGTCTGATCCCAGCACGGCGTTTGATGCCTTCCCTCTTGTCTTTGAAGATCAGTATCTTCAGGCGGGCATTTTTATACTCTGACCACCCATGCGAACTAATAAGGGCACTCTGACAATTTAGATCACCTCAGCATTACCTCACGACACCAACATCTATGGTTTAGGTGAGGTGATCGCCAGCAGTGGCTTTCGACGTGACATGGGTACGAATGGCGGTGTGGGTACTATCCAAACCAACTGGGATCGTGATTACGCGGATCCTATTGACTCGAACATGTAAGACAGCCCAAATTATACCTAACAAATGTCTGACGCGCCAAAGATATGGCGCACATCCCATCTATCTGGAGCATCGCTTCGACCAATCCACCAAGAAGTCGTCATCATCCGGAGTTTTGTTACTTAGGTGATGCAAACGAATTTGCTTAGGCGAATATATTCTGATAAACTGCACAGCGCAGCAGGGGCGGACATCATCTTGCAAACCCCGCCTAGCTCAAAGGTATCGCTGATCGAATATCGAATGATCGGCGGAATTTTGGATTTCTACTTTTTCTCCGGGCCCTCAGATGCTGAGGTCATTGCCCAATACGGGGCGACATTCGGTTTTCCTACGTGGCAACCGGCTTGGGGCTTTGGATTCCACTTATGCAAGTGAGTCATTTGATTGAACAATTTCATCTGGCCGATTGGAAACTAACGGTGTATTATGCAAGATGGGGATACGTCAACATTAGTGAAGACATCGCAAACGTTGCTGCTATGCGCGCTGCGAACGTTCCTCTCGAAGGTACGTTTGTTTCTATAATTCGTGACCCTCGGTTAAATGAAATACAGTTCAATGGAATGATATTGATCTGTATCATTCATTCCGTGGCTTTACAAACGACCCCGTGAGGTTCCCTATCGAAGAGCTCCGCCAATTCATCGAGCAATTAGTCAGTTCTTTCATTTAACTATGGCCCGGGGGTCAAATAGCTAATGACCAATGCATATCACCAGAATACCAATCACCAACATTGTAAGCGTTCTATGACCAACATGTATTGTGCGGTGTATAGGATAAAGCATCCTGATTTATAGTTATTTCTATTATGGAAACACACATCGGGGTCACCGTCAATGCAACTGATGTAGTGAGTTAACTTCTGGCTCCGGAATGCACGAGTTCTATTCTGATCTCCTTGTCAGTATTACCCATACTCCGACGGAGCCGAGGGGTGTGTTGGATCAATTCATTATATAGCATCACTTATATCATCATGTTTAGCGATGTGTTTATCAAGAACCCCGATGGATCTCCCTTCCTGGCACAAGTTTGGCCTGGTGTCTCGGTATGTGTTTCTTGTGTGCTGTGTCTTTACTGGCACTAACTTGTTCGATGACAATCAGGTTTTCCCCGACTGGTTCGCACCGAAGACCCAAGGATGGTGGACAGAGGCGCTCAAAAACTGGACTGAATCTGGGGTTGACCTCTCTGGGGTCTGGCTCGACATGAACGAGCCGACCCAGTTCTGCGCCGACTCTTGGTAAACCAACCTTGGTGTTTGATTACGATCTGAGCTCACTCTCAATGAGAACAGCGGAACTGGAACGGATCTTTCGAAATCAGGACCATTCGCTGTAGATCCAACTCCCGTAGTTGGGTATCCTGAATGGTTGTTATGAGCTCCAACAATCTACCACTGCAATATGCTGATTATATTTCTCCTAAAGCTACGATGACTCTATCTGGGGACCCAGTGGCAACATGACCATCGATGGAAAGTCGACGAATTCTTGTTCACCCGGAAGTAATAAAACGCTATCGAAGCGTGCCGATGCTGGTATTGGCTTTGGAGACAAGCCAAAACTTCATCTTGACAGCCCGCCATACACTATCCACAATGGTCAAGGCCCACTTTCCAACAAAACGCTGTCCATGAATGCAACTCATTATGGTGGCTACGTCGATCTCGACGTGCATAATCTGTTCGGGATGATGGAAGAAAAGGCCACACATCTCGCCCTGCAGTCCGTCTTCCCAGGAAAGAGACCATTCCTGATCAGCCGTTCGACTTTCCCCTCTGCTGGAAAATGGACTGGCCATTGGGTGCGTCCTGTCTCTTTTAAGTAACTCCACTCAAGTTCTCATCGCTGTTCTAGCTCGGCGACAATTTCAGCACATGGAAATACATGCACCTAAGCATCCAAGGCGTTTTACAGTTCCAGATTTTCCAAATTCCGATGGTCGGTGCAGACGCATGCGGCTTCAGTAGGTTGTGTTTACGGTTGCTAGACCTGACTTATTCCGACTCTCTTCAGATGGTAATGCCGACGAAGAATTGTGCAACCGGTGGATGCAACTCGCTGCCTTCACACCATTCTACAGGAACCATAACATCATCCATGCTATCCCCCAGGAGCCTTACCGGTGGGACAGCGTCGCAAACGCGTCACGCATTGCCATGGCCGCCAGATACTCAATGTTGCCGTATTGGGTGCGTAGCATCAGAAAATTTGGTGGAATGTACTGAATGTTGGATAAAAAGTATACTCTATTTGCCAACTCTTCAACCAACGGTCTTCCACCCGTCCAGGCCCTGTTCTATGAGTTCCCCGATGAACCAGAGCTTTTCAGCGTCGACAGACAATTCCTGGTTGGCCGTGACATCCTTGTCACCCCCGTCTTGACCCCCGGCGCAACGACAGTTGATGGTATGTAGTCTCTCATGCGAGTTAGTAAAGCAAATTAATTGGTGTTGTAGGGATCTTCCCTGGCAGAGGCAGGGTCGTCTGGCGCGATTGGTGGACTCATGAGGTCGTTGACGCCAAATCCGGTGCAAACACGACTCTGGAAGCTCCCATCAGCCACATCAACGTCCACGTCCGGGATAGCTCTATCCTGCTGTTGCATCAGGAACCTGCTTACACGATCTACGAAACGCGCGAGGGGCCTTACTCGCTTTTGGTATCTTTGAATAAAGCAGGCACTGCGTCAGGCAATGCCTACGTCGACGACGGCGAAAGCTACCCACCTGGACCAAGCCGGACGTTGAACTTCACGGCGAGCAAAGGAGAACTGGACATTAAGAGCACAGGAGAGTATTCGATTGATCCAAAACTGGAGACGATCACTATTCTCGGTGTCCAGAAGCCGGCAACGATGAAGTTGAATGGTGACAGCATTAAGGGTTGGACGTACGATAGCAAGAACGAAGAGTTGATCGCGGCGAACTTGAGTATCGGGTTGAACGCAGGGTCCAAAGTGACCTGGGAGTAGGGTCATTGTCATAACTTTTGATGCTCATGCATGGAGCAGTGTATGTGCTATGTACAAAATACTCTTTGGTCTCAACTTCTTGTAGAAGGTTCTTTCAATAACAATATTTATGTACCGGTGACAGCCACGAAGCATGTCAGATCGTGGAATGTATCAAGAAAAGAAGTCCGTTATTGCCCGGCTGAACGGCCTTCGAGTCGAATTTGAGCTTGCGGTCCCATTCGAGTGGTCACTGGCAGTAAAATCGCGTACTCTCCTTTTGTCGGGACCGATCGATCCAGTGCACGCCTGCGGGTTCGGAACCACTCATTTTGTGGCATGAGTTCGACGTGCCACAGGACCCACACCCAGTGGCATTACCGTAATGTTGATCAAGCACACTTACAATTGCCCACTTTCAACGATGCCTGATCGTGCAGGGCTCCCGTTCATCGCAAGGGAAATATTTGCCTTGTGCCATGACGAAAAGTACAGCCTTGCTTGCTTCTTATCCAAATGATATCGTCATCCCGCGGTCCTGGTGGGGTGGTTCCGTAGCCAAGATTCAGAGTAATAATTATGAGTTCGAACCGTCCATCGTCGTAGTATCGGGCCCATGTGTGAGAGTAGACCAGAAATCTGATCCTCGGATGGCATCGCCAATACGGTGTTGGATTCTTTGAACGAAGTTCGAGACTAACACACTGCTTGAGGAAACTCCGCAAAGCCCACACCCCCAACAGTAGCCAACACAAACCCGAATGCACCTCGTACTCAGACACAGAGGTACTCCGAGTCTATCTATTCCATCCCATCCATCCTCCAAATCTGCGCGCACGAATGTCTAGAAGGACCCCGGAGATCGATAAAGAGATCGAGTTGCTCACCGCACAGCTCAGTGTATTGCAAAGACGAGAGGATGACTTTGCCCGCATAGTGGAGGACATGGTTAGGCTCCAAAACTCCGTCAGGGCAGAAAAGGAGGCATTAGGCTCAAAGATCACGGAGCTAGAGAGCCAGAAGCAACCCATCAACTGGCTCCCAACGGAACTCCTCATCGAAATCTTCCTCATCCGCACTGAGGACGAGAGCGTCGACTTGGCAGTCGGGCTACCGTACAACTCAGCTCCACTCATCATCTCACATGTATGCCACAAGTGGCGCGAGCTCGCCCTCGCCACGTCGTGTCTCTGGTCATTTATTTCTTACCGGACACCCCAATGGATGCCTCAGTCTTTGTCCGTGTTTTTGCAACGCGCTGGGAGTTCACCCATCTCCTTCAATTTCATTTCCACTCCCAGTACTAGCCCTTCCAACAGCGTCGACATCTCGATGCTCGAAGCAGCCACCTCGGTTAACATTGTCCAGACCTTGTGTTGTCAGCATCGACGGTTCCGTTCACTAACCTTCGAATGCGACTTCGCTAAAAGCATGGAGCACATCTTAACAGGTATCACGGGCGTTCATGGATACCTTCAGGAGCTTGAGTCCCTAGACCTCGCCCTCAGCACCGTGGATCCTTCTTTTGAGGGCACCCAGCTTCTCACTTCCGATTTGCTATCAGGAGACCCAAATCCCCATAGTGGCACAATCAAACTTAGACATCTCCGTTTACAACAGATCCCATTGTCAGTTCTCCCTTCCTGCTTGGTTCGAACGATACGCACTCTTGAATTGTCCTACTCCCCTACGAAATCACATTCGACACGAGTGCACCACTTCACACTCAAGATGTCCCATCTCATAAACCTTCTGAGGCATACTCCTCAGCTTCACGACCTTTCCTTGATCGGGGTGACCCCTGTATGGGACGTGATCACGAGATTCTCGACGAATGGGAAGTCATCTTATGCTACCACTGAGCCACACAACCTAGCTGTCGTTTCTTCCCTTGAATTGCCAAGGCTGAAACGTCTGGAGTGGAAATATGCCTTTCACAGGGATATTTTTCCATTTATGTCGCTCATAGGTCTCCCCGTACTCGAACATTGGGATCTTTTAATTGCCCAGTCCCCTACTAAACGTTTTGATGTCACCCAATTTCGTGGTAACCATATCCATGACCAGGATTCCTTTATCCAAACTGAACCACTCTCAAACGTACTTGTGCTCCACGCCCTCAAGGAACTTAACGTGACCTGCCAGAACGAAGATATTGGCTCCTCCCTACATCAATTCCTTTTTCCCTCCCTCGCTAAACTTGATATCACCTTCATCGGTCAGCACATACGCAAAGAATCCGGTCTCCCTTCCCTCCCTAGGCTGGAAACCATCTTCAGAGATCCTCGCCTCCCGTGCCTTACCCACTTTTCCATATCTAACTTTGATATCGTAGCCGGCCATGGCAGGTCGATGCTCGGATACATGCCCAACCTCCTCTCGTTAACGTTGGGTGGATGCACGGGGGTTAATGTGGTGCTAGACGCTCTGGCTGAGGCGTATGGACGTGTTCCCGTGCGGGGAAGTGTTCGTACCAGATTGTGCGGTGTGCGCGTATGCCCCCGATTGGAAGATCTTATCTTGTGGAGTTGCTCCGATTTCGACTTCCGAACATTATGGTCAGCGGTGCACACGAGGTCGCTTGCTCTGGAGGATGACGGGGACGAACAGCAGAAAGAAGCTCTCGAAGCCGATGCATTCGCGTCGGCGGTGCTAGGTCGAAAGATACACCCGCTCAAGAAAATGCGTAATGCGGCGGCGACTAAGCCGTCACAGCAACGTGTTGACCCCAGCAAACTTTCTGCGAGTAGCTCATCAAGATCTACTCTCATCCCCATGCGGGAAGCATTACATCCTAGCCGTCTCACTTGCCTTCATCTGGAAGACTGCCCCCAAATTAGCCATCACGAAGCGCTATCGCTGGGAAGATGGGGGACGATGGTCACTTACGGGTGACCGCCGCCACTTACGATTTTTGCGTGTTCGGTCATTGTGTGGATCGGTGTGAGTTCCTTCCGTCACTTGGCCCAGACACACTGCTAACTACGTCAAGTATAGCCTGTTTGTCATACTCAGCGTGTAATATCCGTTGATCCACGTGCCTGGTTGTCCCATGAGTAAATGAAATGGATGATAGTCCAAACAGCCGAGTGATCTGCCTGACACAAGAACAGCTGAACGGACGAGCATTCAAACAATCGTGAAAGTTATCTTATAGATTCACCTTGAAGGCTTTCAAACAGAGAGCGATTCTAAAAATCAGTTGGAACCTTACAAGTAGTGGCGGACCCCGCTTATTCGCTTCTCCGAAGTCAAGGTTCAGGGACCCGGACGCTGCCGCAATCTGAGTAAAGGCCGCC
>JBBPPG010000983.1:0-12787 GCA_038091855.1 Leccinellum luteum
TCATGATGGTTGTGGTTGAAAACAAAAATGTGTGTGAACTATTTTAAACTCAGGCATGGTTCTAATATGTGTATGTTTGTTTGTATGACCAAACATAACCAAATAACACTTGATTTCAATATAATGAGCAAAGGGTGCAAAACTATTACAATGGTATTGATGTTTTGAAATGGCTGTATCTTTGCAGTATGTAAGTGAAATCACATGACCCTGTGGACAGAGTTGTAGCTAAGGGTTTGTACATTATTTGTTCCCACCAAAGCAAAGTGAAATTCCCATGAATAATTGCGGAGCGCAAAGCGCCCCGGTTTAGGGTTAGGCATTGCAACAGTTTTGCACCTCACTATATAGCGAACCCCAGGGGAGCAAAGCAATGAACACCATAGACACATTGGTAGATGGCATGGTTTTTGTAGGCATAGGTGACATATGCATTAGCATTGTCGAAGTCAAGGAATAGATGAAGATATTCTTGAGTTTCAGGAGAGATATTCATGTGACAAGGGAATTTAAATGGAGTAGGTTGTGGGGGACGAAAGCAGGAGTCATGGTGATGGGAGTCGGCAATATAGGCTATATAGAGGTTCTTGCTTTGATCACAAGATTTGTCAATGGACATCATCTGGGATTTCTAGTTGATCGAGGGATTGATGACATAGAGCCAGGGGAGGCTAAGGATAATGTTTTCCTTGCCACAGGACATAACATGGAAGAGCACTTGTTGTGATACTCCTTCAATGTTGATGTAGAGGGTGCTGGTGAAATGAATTTGTCCATTCTTATTTGTGGATTGATCTATATTGCGTATAAGGATTGGAGTGGTGAGTTTCTCAGTGAGAAGATGGTATTTCCTCATGAACTGCCAGTCAATACAGGAAATATTAGTGCTACTATCAACAAGAGCATGCATGTTGACAACTTTCATGGTATGCAAGAGTATTATCAGCTGCAGAGAGATTTACATAGATTTAGCAGACTGAGATACAAGTACAGGAGCACATGTCATTTTAGAGGAGCCTTGCATCAAACAAGGTTCCCAGTTCAAAAACCCTTGCTGATGGAAAAGTGGACCCTTCCTATGGTATCCTCATTGTCACTCTCAACTTCCTTCAGGCATGGGAGGTCTTCCTTGATGCATTGTACCTGGCGTCGAGGTTGGGAGGAGGGAAAGCTGAGACAAGAGATAGAGGAATGTCTAGTCTTGCAGCAGTGGAAGCATAGGTTCTTTTTGATGTAGTGTTTCCACTCATTGGGGGTGAGTTTGCCAATCTTGATGGTGTCTACATCCATAGCATTTGGATCATGGGACAAGAAGGGCAATGAGGAGTTCCAGGTGGACACTGGAAGGCAGGAGACATGGGAGCGGGCAATGACCTTAAGGCTTAGCACATTCATGCTAGATCTGGAACTAGATGGTGTGTTTGTACCAGCCATTAATGGTATCAGGAACATCAGTCATAGTGTAAATCTGGCGGGTGAGGAGATGAGAAATGCTGGTGCCAAAGTAAAAAGTGAGTATATTGTTGTCTGTGATCTTGGACAAAGCAACGTTGTTCTGGGAACTAGAAATGTACTCAGCAGTGAGGGAGGGCTCAAAGGGGCCTCCTTTCTTCTTCTGCACCATGCCTTTAGATAAGAGCCAGGCTACAGCATTGCTCGTGGTATTGTGATGTTCAAATGAGGTTTTGTACTTCATATAGAAGTTGGCAAAAGTACTGGTGTTGATAGTACCATCATCTGCAAGGGTGGATTGTCGGAAGGTGTGAGCCCAAGTGGTGACAGAGCCTTTAGTCATAAAGAAGAGGGTGAACACAACTTGTTTTGCATTTGTGTCATAGACTTTCTTGTTAACTCTGAGATAGTAGGGTATAGAGTGGAGCCATGGGGTGGCTTTGGTGTAAGAGCTATCAAAGTGATCAGGAAATGCAATGCAGAGCTCCGTGGATTGAGACAAGGTTTTCATCGTGGATAAGGACATAGGTACAGTGGAGGTAGGCAAAGGTAGTGCAGGGCCGCTGAGGTTGAGTGATAAGGTCAAAGAGGCATGTAGATGCTGTGAGAGATCGAGGGTGTTGTCAAGTTCTTCCTGAGTGGGAAGACTACCAAGGTCAGAGGAATCTTTTTCATTGACTAAGTGGATCAAAGATTTCATGGAGGTATCACTAGTGACGGGGTCAAGGGTTGTCAACAATGGAAGAGGTCGGAGACATTAAGAGTCTGGATTATGAGGTGGTCGAGAAATGGTGGTGGCTTACTATGATGGTAGCCGAGAGAAGAAGCTAGATCTTTTATTATGCTTACCCTGGATAGGAATGAGCATAGCCTCTATGAACAAGAGGTATTGTCTAAAGCAATGTGACGAGCAATAATGAGTTGCCAGAGTGACGAGCAATCAAGAGTTGCTGGAGGATGAGTGGTCATGTAAGGACTACCAGAGAAGTGAAGTGTATCAGCAACACTAAGTTTTGTGAGATCAAAATGCCTCCAAGGGATGTGCTCAGCCTTAGGTAAAGGTTAGCATGAGATAAGGGGTAAAGCACGAGCATCTGGTCAAAAGCAAGATGAGGGCTTTCAGAGGTTCTTCCTGCAAAGGGGTGGCTATGAGGATGGGCTAGATTGGGCTATAGGTGAGGAAGTTTTCACATAGTCCTGATCATAAACGGCAGTGTAGCCATGATAGATATAGCAGGCCTTGAAGCACACAGGGTTACCACCAGTGTTACATTTGAGTTTAAAAATGGGGCACCCATACATAATGAGGCAGCCAGGAGATACTGCCGAACATGGCATGAGTCAGTAGACATCCATTCATTAAAAGAAGGCAAACTTCTCCTCAAGTGCGGAGTGCCATTTGCCAGCATGTGGGGAGTTCATGGCATCACAATAAGTGAGTGAATCTCCTGGATACTGCAGCAAAGAGTCAGCTGTAACAGGGAAATGATCAGGACATGGTCTATCATCACTATCATCATTGAGCATTGGATCACATCCAAGCAGGATGGGATGTCTGTGAAATTGTCAGAACTCTCTGGGTCTGCCAGTAGCATGGTGCATGCTTTTGTGCTGGATGTTGATGCCTGTGAGAAGCATCACAGCAGTGAAGGAGATGAGTCATGTTGTGGAGGGTTAGGCAGGACACATGGGGCTGTAGATGGAGTGGGTGACTCTGTGATGTGCTGGCTAGGTAGTTGGGGTGACAGGAGGTTAGTGTTCTGGTGAGACTCAATAAAAAATACATGGTAACTAGTGATTACTTTACCCATTGCCTAGTGATAAAGCCAATAGGCCTCGAAGTCTATGGAATACCCAATGAGGACACATTCCAGGGAATGATCAAACATCTTAGGGTTATGGATGTTTTATATGAGCACGAATGCATGACATTTGATCTCACACAGGTGTATGATGTCAGGGTGAACGCCATGCCAATGCTCAAAAGGAGTAACATCCTGTTGTGACTTAATCAGGGTCCTATTTGTAAGATAGCAGGCAGTGAGCAGAAACTTATCCCAACAGTTAACAGGGAGTTGATAGGCTGAATGCATAGCATGCACTTTTCCCATTAGGGTGTGGTAGACCCATTCAATGCGTCCATTCTGGGTGGATGTGTGAGGCACAGTGAATTTGTTATGACTGACCCGGGTAGAGTTGAAAGTAGACCAGAAGTGCAGTACTGGAGATTGAGGGGAGATTGAGGAGCAGAGGGACAAAGGACTCCCGATCAAGAGCTCAGGTGGAGGCTTGCAGGAACTAAGTGTTCCGAGGTCAAAGAGTGTGTGCATGAACGCATAAGAAGACGAAGGGAAACCTTGATGGGTATATTGCAAGGACTAGGCAGGTACTACATGGTAGTATCTGGTAGACTAAGGTGGAGATTATCTAATCAAGAGCGTACCCTTATATATATAAGGGAAGTAAGCATGGACCAAGACAAAAGAGATAACTGAGGAATGGTCTGATGTGAGAGAAATCCATGAGTGGACGATGAGAATGCATAAGGTATCAAAGAGAACAATGAGGAATATTTGGAAAGTTGAGAGAAGCGAAGAATAAGTAATCTGCAGTAAAAGTGGATGATGTGTGCTTGATAAGTAATAAGAAGAGATAATGGAGAATGAGTAATCCGCAGTAAGAAGAATGAGTCATGAAGCTGCGGATGACGTGTATGCTTTGGATAAGAGATAGCAGAGGCAAAGAGATAGAGATTGGGAGACCGGGATTACCAGGGAACTAAGGAGAGATGATAAGGAGACTGAGATTGGGAAACCGGGGGTATCGGGAGACTGGAGTGACTGAGAGAAGTGGGGCGAAGAGATAAAGGAACTAAGAGAAATAAAGAGGCAGAAAAACTAAGAGAAACGAAGAGATGAAGCGAAGAGACAGAGGAATGGTGAGGCGAAGTGCCTGTGACAGTGTTGGGGTGTGAGGAGCGAGGTGGTGTGACTCAATAGAGTAGTGTGACTCATAGAGTGATGTGACTTATTGGGGTAGCGTGACTCATAGAGTGGCGTGACTCATGGAGTGGCATGACTCATGTAGAGACAATAGAGTGAGTGGAGTGGAGTGCATGTGGCAGTGCTGGGGTTGGAGATATGTGGAGCGAAAGAAAAAAGATAGGGGCATCATGATGAATCGTAACAGAATTGATGCAGTGTTCTCCAGGACAGAAGCCATTGGCAGAGGTCATTGCATTTTAGTTCACTGTTGTCAGAGTGGTATATGCCAACTTTGAGTGAAGTTTCAAGCTCCCGAGCGGATTCCCAGGCCAGGAGTGCACTATAAGCATCTGATTTGAAGGCAAGGGGGATGATCCACACAAAAGACGTAAAATTATCTATAAGGTTCATGACATGGTGATGTCCTTGTGCAGAAATGTGTTCAGGAAAATCCATCAGGTCAACATGAACAATCCCCAACCTCCTACTTGCCCTGATATCCTTTCTGACCCTGGGTACACTTGTGCGCATCTGCTTGCCAAGGGTGCAGTGGGTACAAGTGCCGGAGGTGATAGAAAAGTTAATGTGCATATCTTCGGCCTGGCCTGACTTTGCAAGATCATAGACCATGCAATAATTGGCATGCCCAAGGTGGCCATGCCAAATGTGGAGGGTGGGCACAGTGAGCCAGGAGAGCATGCTTGGCAGATAGCTAGCCACCAGTCAAGACAAAGAGATGCCGCAAGCTGAGGACACCTGAAAGGATGCGTGTGCCATTGTGTGCAGTAACCCAGCAAGTGGAGTGATTGAAGTGCACAGTGCAGCAGTTCTGGGCACACAGCATAGATACAGAAATGAGATGGACGATGGCTAAGGGGATGAACAGCACGTCATGTAGGGTAAGGTGCAATTCCTTCGCAATAATGAGCTTGATTGTACTAGTCATGACAGCAAAGATAGAGGTGCCACTAACACCTCCCACAGATTGAGGGGAGATTGGTTTGAGAGAGAAGAAGTCTGCATCCATGTTGCTGATGTGCACAGATGTGCCGCTGTCTAGGTAGAAGGTAGAGATCGCTGGGTCGATGGCTATATGTGCACACTGCTGGAGGGCCTTATATGTGATTCCCACAAAGTCCATAGGCCGTGTATGAGTGCTCCAATTGATCAACATGTTGGGCTCAAGAATTGAGAAGAAGGCGTCATATTCAGCCAGGTTCACAGTGCTCGCCTCACAGATGAACGTGGGCATGATGGGGTCGGAGGCTAGCCTAGCAAACTTGGCTGGTGTGGGTGTCAGGGGAATGGCGATGGTAGCAACAAATACTGCCTCCCCAGTGGTGCTGTCTAGGATATATGCACAACCAGAGGTGTCATATCATAGGCCAGGTTGGGTCCCTGCTTTGGTGACTGGCTCAGCTGCCTGAGTGGTAGGTGCAGCCTTCCCTTTGGTCTTGTCTTTTGCTGCCTGTGCAGTCCACTTCTCCGCCAGGATCATGTTATGCTCACTGGCACAGCCACCACCAGCACACCAACATTAGTCATGGAAATGCCCCAAGCCACTGCAGTTGATGCAGGTCACATCAGAGTGGAGAGACTTGTTGTTGCCCTTTAGATTCCCAGAGGTTACAGCTAGTGCGAGGTCTTCTTGACACTGTTTCTCACTGTCAAGGAGTTGTTTAAGTTACTCTATTTCCAAGCACCATAGGGCATGGGCTAAAGTATATGGCTTGGTGGCAGTGCTGCTATTGATGCAGTCCACAAAGTGGTTACGGAGCATGGGAAACTTAACAGAGAGGGTGTTCATAAGGAGTATAAGCAGGAAATCATCCTCGGATGGTATGCCTACTACAAACATGTAGCACACCTGCTCCCTAAGCTGTGTCACAGTGAGGAAGAGACAATCAGAATGCTTGAAGGATACTCTGAAGGCATCCTGGATGATGATAATCTATGCCACCGGTCCCAGCTTCTCATGCTTGGTATAGAGGACAGTCCAAGCATTCTTTGTGTTAGTGGCATTGTGTAAGAGATGGCTCTCCTCGTGTATGCATTGCATCTTGATGGCTGCTATGACACACATTAGTAAATTTGCAAAGTCCTTTTTATGGCTCTTTTGCAGCTTTGTATACTTTTTGTTGATCCACTTCAAAAGCATGCAAAGTAGATCCTTATGCTTTTGGCTATGCTCTTCTCCTACTACTTTTGATCCTTCTGTGGCTTTTTACAATCCTTTTTACTATTCTTTTTATCATTCAAATGAATCAGAAAGCAAACAAAATTGATTAAAAGTAGTTCGTACACTAGCAAAAAGCACTACTAGGCAAATTAATGAAGCATGGAGAGCACGAAAGGTATGGAAAGGACAGTAAAAAGAGTGTGATAATTGGTTATTAATGAACGGGATAAAGCATGAAAATGTCCAAAATAGGGTATGAGCCAGCTGATTGGCTTGTGGTGGGATAAAACATGCAATACAAGTGAATCACGGCAAGTCGAAACAAGATGCACATTGGGACCAGGTGAGCAAGAATGAGTATTCATGAATGATGGTGCAAAATGACCAGTGGAAGAGGGCCAGAAGGTGACGAAATAATTTAAATGCAAATGGGAATGGTGAAAAGAGAGTAGGGGTATCGAGATGGTCAGAAAAAACAAGTGTCCATGAATGCCACTAAATGGGTGGCTAGATGAAGGGTGAGAAGGCAATGAAATGATCTATTAAATTGTAGTAAATGAGATCAGTGGAAAAGGAGTTGGGGTATAGTTGAGAGAGTGCTTCATCGCAGTGTGAGACCTTCCAAGTCTAAGAAGAGAATCCTGCAGATTCATTAGTCAGACCATCAGGTGTAAATTGGATGATGAGTAGCAGAAGGTATATACATCTAGGCCCGAGGATCGAGCTTGTCTGGAGCCACAACAGAGGCAAACAGAGTGTCATCATCCCAGTTGGTGGCAAGGTACATTAGCATCTCAGTGACGATGTTTCCCAACATTTCATTAATCTGGTTTGCAACCGCCAGGTAGTATGACACTATCTGACTACCCCAGTTCTGGTGGGAAAAAGCACTGCTCTTAGTGCTCAACTTCCCTGTCACCTGGTTCAGAGTCCACTATTGCCTCTGATTGGCCTGAATGCCCTGGATTGGGTGGGTGTCAACAACCTCTTGCCCTGTCTGCGTGTTCTCATTCATGATAATATCAAGTCAACTCTCTTGAGCCAACTTCAGTGCGCATTCCAGCTGACCACCATGATTAGTCAGCTGAGTGAGAAATGAAAATTCACTTACTGCTGCAGTGCCAAGTGCAAGCACACCTCTGATACCATGATCACATTTGGTGAGGAGGTCAAGTCCAGGAATCTCCACCCACCCGATGGTGTCTTGGATGTGGGTCATTTCAAGAAGGGAAAGGATAGGTGGTGACTGGAATACTTTGGAGGGGTTGGAAGGGTCAAAATCCTTGTATGTGAACACACGGAGGGTCAAGAGGTGGGTTGCCAAGTCCTCTTTAGTCATGCTCTCAGGCTCATCAGGCATGTTCTCATTAAGGTGCTTAAGCACAATGTGCCCAGCAGCATTACTAATGATGTGTCACCAGCGAGTGAGGCACTGAGCTGCCTGTTTCAGATCCCAGAAGGTCAGTTATTAATTGTTACTGAAATAGTTTAGATGACGACCCTACATACCAGATTGTAAATGTGACTGCCATGTTTCATTTCACTTAACTCAGTAAATGTGGGAAAGACAACACCAATGATCTGGATGGGTACTTCTTCAAGGTCTTGTTCTTTGATATTTCATATACTTTGCTGATCCCCATACCACAAAATGACACTCGGCAAAATAATTTTAGATCACTTGTCATCCAGATCATTTTGCAAGAGCAATGGTAAGTCATTCTTGATTGTTTTGACTCTACTAGGGCATAGTGTGGAAGCTCCTTTATGAGACTTCCTGGAGGCTGAGGTATTTGTGATCCCACCAGAGGCATCGTCATATAAGTCATTTCTACTCTTTAGCCTTTCAGTCTTGACTTTCTTGATTGGTGAGGCTTCAATCACAGCAATGGCATTCTGTGGGACATGAGGTAAGTTTCTATATAAGCTAAAATGCTATCAGGCTCAAACTTCCCTGTTGTATAAGATGCCACTATAGAGACTAGCGGGTCTCTAGGTTGGTATGCCTCCATTTTGATATCTGCCAGGACCCTCCAACCTGTTCATCACCTCCCCTAAGCACTTCACATCTCTCCCAGTTCCCTTTTGTGCTAGACTGCTCATAGACCGGTATGCCAGAGCGATGGTCATTGACCAGTCTGTGCTACATCAGACTAGTAAGGTTCCTTTTGACTTTATCTGTACGTTTCATGTCCGTATATCCCTTTTCGACTCATATTCCTTCATCGTAATGCTCCCAGCCTCCCTTTCTTTTTACTTACACCATGTTACGACTTGCCCCTATCATTTCTTTTCTTCGCTTCTTTCCTCCGACTCATTTTTGTCATGTACCGTTACTAATCCGCAGCTTCTGCCATGTTCCATACTATGGATTACTCACTCCTACTACGGATTACCCATCTACTTCATAACCCTTTAGTCATCATTCTATTCTTAGATTGAACGCTTACTTATCCGCAGTCTTCATGACTCATTCCACACTGCAGATTACTCATACTCCTTCCATCGTGTTCCACAATGTTCCATCAGCTTAGTCATATGCCCTTCTCGTTACTTATATAAACCTCGCTACACCACATAGTCACCCTAAGCTAGATCTCCTCTGGACTTCCCCTGTACTCTCGTACCCATCCAATCTAGCCACTCCTTGTAGCCACCCCTTTGCAGGAAAACTCTCTGAAAGCCCTTGTCCTGCTTTTGACTGGACGCTACGCTTTACCCCTTGTCCCATGCTAACCTTCATCTAGGTTGAGCATACTCCTTGGAGGCATTCGACCTCACCAAAGTCTCGTGTCGCTGATACACTTGACTTCTCTGGTAGCCTTTGAAGGTACTCGTACTTCGGCAACTCTCGATTGCTCGTCACTCTGGCGACTCACCATCGCTCGTCCCGTTGCTTTAGGCAACATCTTCATTCTCAGAGGCTATGCTCGTCCCTACCCGGGCCAAGCGTAACAAAAGATCTAGCTTCCCTCTTGGCTACCATCATAGTAAGCCGCCACCATTTCTCGCCCACCTTGAAACCTAGACCCTCGATGTCTTCGACCCCTCCCGTCGTTGACAACCCTTGACTCCGTCGCTAGCGACACCTCCACGGAACCTTCGATCCACTCAGCCAATGAAGGAGACTCCTCTGACCTCAGAACCCTTCCTACTCAGGAAGAACTTGATAGAACCCTTGATCTCTCACGACACCTTTGTGCCTCCTTGACCCTGCCACCCGACCCTAGTCCACCTTCGCCTACCCCCATCGCACCCACCATGTCCTCGTCCATGACGAACTCCTTGTCTCGCTCCACGGAGCTCCGCATTGCGTCTCCTGATCACTTTGATGGCTCTTATACCAAGGCCACTCCATGGCTTCACTCCATAGCTTATTATCTCAGAGTTAACAAGGAAGTCTATGACACCGATGCAAAACAAGTCGCGTTTGCTCTCTCATTCATGACCAAGGGGTCCACCGCTACCTGGGCCCATACCTTCTGCCAATCTACCCTCGCCGATGATGGAACTATTAACACTAGTTCCTTCTCCCAGTTCTACGCTAAATTCAAAACCTCGTTCAAGCACCATGACACCATAGGAAACGCGGTCGCCTGGCTTTCCTCTAAGGGCATGACACAGAAGAAGAAAGGGGGTCTCTATGAACCTTCCCTTACTGAATACGTCTCCCAATTCCAGAACAACGTGGCTCTATCCAAGATCACGGACCACAATGTTCTCATCTCATATTTCGCTGCTGGGATCCCTCGCCCTCTCACTTGCCAGATCTACGGCATGACCGACGTCCCCTCGACCATCAATGATTGGTACAAACATGCCATTCAGTTCCAGACCCAGCACGAACATGCTAACGAGGTCATCAACCACTCCCACATCTCTCGTCTTCCAGCGTCTACCTGGAACTCCCTCTTGCCCTCTTCATCCTGCGACCCCAATGCTATGGATGTTAACGCCATTAAAATCAGCAAGCTTACCCCCGATGAACGGAAACGCTGCATCGAGATGAACCTTTGCTTCCGTTGCCAAAAAGCCAGACACTCTTTCACCTCTTGCCCCAGCTTCCCCTCCTCTTAGCCTAGACGCAAAGTCTAACGCGTTAAGGAAGACATCCTCCGTCTTGAGGAAGTTGAGAGCGATGATGAAGACACCATAGGAAGGGTCCGCTTTGCCACCAAGAAGGGTTTTTTGAACCGGGGACCTCATTCAACGCAAGGCTCCCCTAGACTTACGTGTGCTCCTGTAATTGTATCTCAGTCTGCTAAATCCATGCAAATTTCCCTGCAGCTAATCGTCCCTTCGCACACCATGAAAGTCGTCGACACACACGCTCTTGTTGATAGTGGTGCTGATATTTCCTGCATTGACTGGCAGTTCATCAGGAAACATCGTCTCCCCACTGAGAAACTTGCCACTCCGATCCTTGTACGAAATGTTGATCAATCTTCAAATAAAAACAGACAAATCCATTTCACCTGCACCCTCTATGTCAACATCAAAGGAGTATCACAACAAGTGCTCTTCCATGTTATGTCCTGTGGCAAGGAGAACGTCATCCTTGGCCTCCCTTGGCTCCGATACAAACCCCTCGATTGACTGGAAATCCCAAACCATGTCTATCAACGAGTCTTGCGACCAAAGCAAAAACCTCTATGCGGCCTATGTCACCAACTCTCATTGCCATGACTCGCACTTTCACCCTCCACAACACACCCCGTTCAAACCTCCTCACCATACGAATATCTCTCCAGAAACCCAGGAACATCTCCACCCATTCCTTGACTTCAACAATGCTGACGCGTACGTCACCCGTGCCCGCAAAAACCGCGCCATCTACCGATGTATTCATGGTGTTCATCGCTTTACCCCCTTAGGGTCTACTATCTGCAGACGCCTTACCACTGCCACCGAACTTGCTGCCACCGCCAAAAAGGCGAAACCACCACCTGTACTCCCTTCAGAATACTCCGAATTCGCCTCGGTCTTCTCTGAAGACATTTCTGACCATGTTCCTCCACCCCGGCCCTATAGAAACTGTACAAGGTTTCTATGCAGCAGCGCAGCCGAGGGTGCGAGGAAGTAAATCTCTAGTAGAAGACTTACTAGGTAAGTGGAGCTTGAGTGTACTAGGGGCAAAAGCTGAGAGGCTTCAAGTGAGGAAAGAGAACTTGAGTCCTTGTTATTGAAGGGTGTCAGGGATGCCTCTTATATACTACAGTACATGTTTGTACGTGTTGTAGCTATAGAAAGGTATGGAACATTCTACAAGAGTCATGTGATGTGGTAGAATGTTCTAGAGGATCATGTGACGTAGTACTAGCCAATAGCGTAAGTATCTCATACATGATCAGTAAGCAAGAGATAAGGATAAGTAATATCCAATGGGATATGTTTCCTTATCTATGATTCATAAGCGAAACTGAAAGAATAATCTAGAACAATTACATATGTAACACGGTAGCAATAGAACACTACCATTTCAACACTCCTCCTCAGTGAGCTTGATGAGATAAGTCATATCTTGGCAGGGTAATTGATTAGACCCAGTCATAAGCAGCCTTTTCAGAATGAATCAAAGGAAACATTCTTGGTAAAGATGTCAGCCCGCTGATCACCTGTAGGGACATAGAAGAGTTGTAACTCTTCTTGTTCCTGGACTGCTTCGCGAATATAGTGATACTTGATCACTATATGCTTCAAACGTCCTTCTTGAGCTGGATTCTCTGTGAGAAACATAGCTCCTTGGTTATCGCAATTGAGAGGAATAGGATACTTGATCTCATGACCAATCTCTTGAAAGAGAATTCGTATCCAGGCTAATTGTTTAGCTGTTTCGGTCATGGTAACATATTCTGCTTCGGTGGATGACAAAACTATCATCTTCTGGTGTCTGGTACTCCAGGAGACGGATGTGTCTGCAAAGAATATTACATAGCCAGAAGTCGATCTTCTAGTCTCCAAGTCACCAGCCCAGTCAGAATCACAGTAGGCGTTGTAGCCTGTATGTCTTGCAAGTCCATTGAATGTTATGGACACGTCCTTGATATATACAGTGAGATGCAAAACCATTGCAATGCCTAACCCCAAACCGGGGCGTGAAGCGCCCCGCAATCCCTCGTGGGAATTTCACTTTGCTTTGGTGGGAACAAATGAAGTACAAACCCTTAGCAAC
>JBBPPG010000984.1:0-12783 GCA_038091855.1 Leccinellum luteum
CGAGACCAATCCCGGGCTGTGACCAGAGATGGGAGGAACAGGGAGTGATCTGCGAGCTGGCGTAGAGAGTCCGGTCTGGCCCCACTCTGAGACCTGTGCGGGCGTGGGCAAGGATTCCGCAGACAGCGCGGGTAGGTCACCGGGCAGAGATCCGGTCCAAGCACTTTCGCAGAGGGAACGCCATTCCCCGAGGGAACCGATAGTCGGGGATATACGACGCATACATTCACATGTACGAGTCCATTCGGCGTCTGCTATACGGGAGAGGCTCGCAGCTATACTGAACGTCACTGAAGCGTTTTGTTGAGTGACATTTACGGCATGATTGCTGAGGAGGGAAGTTAGGATGCGATTTGGGAGTAGGTTGGCACTGACTATTTTTCCTGTGACATTTCAGGACCGATGATGCTGAGCAGATTGATGTAGCGAGCGTGTTCCTCGCCGGCGTCCTTGGTACCCTTTTTGGATTTTTTCTCGTAGGCGTGACCTTTGAGCCGAATAATCAGGGACACACAAACTAAGGACATGTTGTGATTTACCAGCTTGCTTGATGCGAGCGTTGGACTCGTTCATGCGCTCGTCGTGTGCCTTTTCCTCTTTCTGGAGGGAAAATCAGGAGAGGTCAGGGGGGCTCGAGGGAACCTGGAGTACGGACCGCGAGCCTCTTGAACCATTTCTTGACCTCTGCGCTGGCGTTATGGGATTCCTTCTCAGCTATCTTTGCAAACTTGGCGTCGACGTCTGCTAAGACCTCGAGAATGTTTGAGCTCGCACCGAAAGCATTGGCTGAAAGGGTCAGGTAGGGGGTCGTGTGCGAGCCGGAATGGACATACCTGCAAACTGAGCGTTAGTTTTCAGGCCTGCGACGTCTCTGAGTGCCTTGGATAACCGCTTCTGGATGGATGCAAAAGCAACTGCGGCTTCGCAATAGTCGTTTAGGACTGACAAGAGAGTCTCGATAGTACGACAAGACTTGTGGATGTCCTGCCGCTCCACTGGCTGAACGGGGGCGGCAGACATGGGAGCTGGAAGTGACCTCACCGACGAACGGACTTTGAATCGATAGTAAAGTAAATTAACGACACGCTAGATAACATTTTTCTACCTAACCGATCGCTCAACGTGCTCCCCCGCTGTGACGCTGTCTGTCTGTTCCAGCGGCGGTGATGATCTCGTTTTCTGTTGGCTCGATGCTCTTCCCTTGTTATGTGTTCGTTTCCACATCAACTTCCGCACGCATTTCGGACATAACACGACTTTGACAAGCGCTTCCTTTTGGGCTCCGTGTTCCTCGTAGGCAAAGGGTAGTTCGAGGGTCGAAAGATCGGGGTGAGAAGGCGAATGGTGGTGTTCGCAACGGGCATTTGCACACGATGTCTCACCGGTTCCGTCGAGAACCTCTGATTCGGTGCGCCAGCGAAGGGCAAACTGACGGGACGGTGGTTGAAACGTTGATACTCGAGCAGTCAGCCAATGAAACTTCTGCGTACATTTCCGGTCTTGAAGTGCTTGAGATTGCATATGGCAAACTCGCGATAGAGGCTGTCGTAGTACTTTTTGGCGAGCTGATCGTCCCAAGACGCGCTGGCCTGTTGATCTGTGTCGTCACGGAGGAACCTGTGTGGCGACTCAATGAAAGGGGACGGAGATGAGAAGTGATTTATTACTTGTGCGATGCCTTGAGGATGTCGAATTCTGTGAGCGGGGGCATTGAAGAGTTGAAACGGGGGGGTAAGCTGACTAATCAACCACTTCCGAGACGGATCGGCGTAGTGGGGGGGTGTACCCTCGGCGAAGAACCAAACTTCCGTTGTCAGCCTCATGGGCATCCTTAATTTATATTAACTCCGAAGAGTGTCAACTCCCTCTGTAGTATACTACTTTGGTGGGTCACACTGACACCTTTATAATCCACCCACGACTCGATCTTTCTTCCCCCCCAACTCGGCGATGCTTTCCACTCCTGCCTTTGACCCTTTTCGCCGCTTCCGTTCACGTCCTACTCCGACAGTCTCTCTCTCCCTCTCCCCCTCCAGCGAGGATGACACCGACGAATCTTCCCCAGAACGCGTCCGTCCTTATGTCCTTTCCCCCAAGAGTTCTCGCAGGTCCCTCGAACCTCGCGTGACCATCCCGGAGAGCCAACGCGCCAAGGTCGCTGACATGGCTCTCTTGTCCACTCCCTTCAACCAACCCTCTGTCTCTCAGTCTGAGCGGCCATCCCTCAAACACAGGTCCGTTTAATTTCCTCTTTCCCGTCCCATCATGTTCATCATAGTAACCTCGTGCCCGTTCATTATTCGCCGTTGTCCGTTCTAACACATCAACCCCCCAGGGACCTCGATCCAGCTCTCCAACCCCCCACAAAGCCAACTTTGATCCGCCGCGTGACCTCAAAGCTCCATATCTCCATCCCATCCAAACCTTCTCAAGGGTTGCAGTCTCGCCCATCCACGCGCACCGTGCCCGCCAACACCGACCCTGGACTTCGTTCTCCCCGAATACCTCTCTCGCCAACCGTCCCAAACGGTTTCATCTCCAGAGAGCATCGAGAGGCTGCTCTCCGAGAACGCGGTCTTCGCCCTCCTCGCAAAGACTTGAGTCAGCAAGAACGTGAGGCAGACGAACGTCTCGGCAGTGTTCCCTCTCCCTCTAGCTGCATCGATGTAAACGGCCTAAGCGACGCCGAACGGCTCAAGGCAACCTGGTTGGCCAAGAACCGATCATCAGACAGCGGCAGTTCGGATCTTGCTCCCTCGGCTCCCCCGCACTTGGAGGTCACTGCAACACGTCCCCCGTCCACCCCAGCATCGCGTTCGTCTTCCGCTCTTTCCGAAATTGACTTGTGGCGCCAATCGGGCGAGGGCAAGTCGCCTTCCGTGGGCAGACCGTCCATTTCCAGTTCTGTCCCCCCCTTGTCAGCCTCTTCCGGTCTCGAGGTTCTGCACGAGGACCCCTCGGAACAACCACTCATCACTCCTGCCCTGGTATCGCCAGCTAACGTACCCATAGTCGTATCTAGCCCAATCGACTATTTTCCTTCTTCACTCATACTCGTGGAGAGCCCTATCTCGTGTACTTTTTCCTCGCTCTGCCCAGGGTTCACAGATTCGCAGTCCCAGTCGGATCATTCCCGTCTCCAGGAACATGGCGAAACCCGTCGCGGTCGCAGGAGCATATCGGGTGGTAGTCTACGCAGGGGCTCATCGTTATCAAGGGTCGGATCTCGTTCCCTCTCCAACATCCGTCGTTCCGTAGTAAGCTCTCTCGGGTTGCCCAGCTCGACCACGCTCTCTTCTACAGATACCCCTCCTTCTCCAAGGACCGCGATCAGCCCCACCATACACAATATAGGAAGTATCATCAGGGAGACAAGGGATATTGCAGATGCCGAGAGTCGCAGATTGAGTGAACTCGCATTTTTGGATTGATTGCGCGTCTCTTCGTTCACTGCGCCTTCCATTGTATCCATTCATTCACCACGATAATTCTTTTTGAGTCCATGTCTTCGTCACGACCCGCCATCGCATCGCCTTTTCTCTGCTCCAGTTTACTCTCCCCACGTACCATCATGAGTCCCAATTTCAATGTGGAACACCCCAAGCACGTCTCGTCTGAATCTCACACTCATTCCGCTCGCTCGTTTCCAGCTCATTGGACTGGCTGCTTAACTCGTATTCTCTAATTTTTAATGATATATTCCTATCCTCCAATTACATCACCTCGATAGTAATGTTAATGGCTTCGATTGCTACTAGCACGCGCGGTGAGCGTTTTGATCGGGCATGATTTCATTACCCTCGTCGCCATGGGTCAAACGAGTTCATACTGTTATACCCTCCTAACCTTCGCATTTTTATTTCCGTCGTTGCTCGCACCGCGGTCTCGTTGAAATTAACTCCGGGAGGGCCTGGGGTCCTTTGACTACACATGAGTCGATGACGGCATGAGAGTCACCTCGGTTAGGACGCCCGTGGGGGTGGAAGCTGAAGCGCCAAAGTACGCTTAGCAGGTGAAATGAAATTGTCAGAGTGGCCCTGGCAAGTGACCCAGTATTCGATATCGGCTCTTGGGGATTACCCTCCTTGGACCGGTGTTATTTGGCCAGGTGACTCGCGCCTCGGGCGAGCCTAAATGGGCGAGGTGAAGGAAGGAAGGGGAAAAACAAAAACAGAAAAAAAAGAGGCGAGAGAACGAACGGGCAAAGTGCATTGGCAATCGAGAGCATAACTTTTCTGGGATTGACACGATTTCCCAAGGAGCGAATTAATATTTTAGAAACAAGGCTTGACGCCCTTGGGTCGTCTGAAAAGGAAACAACTTGTGGGGACGAGGAACGTGGCTACGAGTGTGCGTGGGTTTCTGTCACTCCACGTACACCCACGCATGCCAGAATTCTGAATCGACAAGAAAAAAAAAAGGCTCCAAGGGGTGGTCATGGTATATGCAGCCGAGACTCCGGTCGGTACTGACTCACTGAGAGACTCTCAGACTCTCAAAGTCCGAACGTGAACTTCGTTTCAATGAACGTTTACGAAGTTCGATAAAACACTTTTTTTCACGAAAGCTAAACATTTTTGACTTTTTAGTACTAATGTATGAACGAAGAAGTCAAGACGCGCTCCAATGGGACGCGACGTTCTAGGCCCGCAGCGTCTGCACGATTAATATTCATATACCCCCGTCGCTGTGACCACGCTTTGTTCATCCGTTAATGGCGATATTGACCTGGAAATTGTGCTAAATCACAAACGCGTGTTCATAGCGAACGGCATGCGAAACGTGTGATGCGTTGCGGGAACATGGAATCACGCCGCATACGCTTAGCCTGCGAGCCTTGCAGCACGCAGGCTGGAACGGCGCATGGCTAGCCTGATCAATACAATATGGTATACGTACAACCGCAATTCTGGGCGCCCGGCTGACGTACTAGTACGCGAGGAACAAGTGTGTCAGAGAGTGACTGCGAAAAGTTGTACACTAGTGGTTTCAAAGTTCCCAAGTCCGACTCGGAGTGTTTCCGTCTGACGTGCTGCTGCGGGCGGAGGAAGTAACTTGGGGCAATGTCATATGGGGCCCAGGGGTATGTAGTAGTATCCCCTCCAAGGCTCCAATAATATAATTGTTACCTCCGTTTTGGTGTGGTCGTGTCGTACGAGCTTCGCATTATTCCGGGTTCTACCCCAAACGTTAACGCTCCATTTTGGAACATCGAGTTTCCTCCTTGAACAAAGTCATCTGACTTCGGTGCTTTCTGGTGTGACTACTGAAGTCATTTGACCTGCCAAAGTTGTTGGAGGGGTTACTTAGTACTTGGACATGGGTACTATGATGCCAAGGTACCGTACGATCATATGATCGTATGACGCCGGATACTATGATCAAGCCATATCGCTTGTTGAAACATAAATGCATAACCGCCGAGCTCTCGTTCTCAGCGCCTTTGTCTCATCTCGACACGACGCGGTACTTCCCGCTCCACCACACCGCAGTCGAATGTACATATGTACATATGCCATCTCGGTCCTCGGACGATGAGATGATGGAAGCACTCTTTGAAACTGATCGGTGGCATCACATCGCGAGGAACTTGTGAAGCTTTCTTTACACACGGCCCGGAGTTTGCATTCCGTCGACGTCAACTTGACTTCAAAGGTCCGGCCGCCGCTTAGCTCGTGTCCGGGATTTTTTTCGCCGGCGCGGGGTGTGGGCTCGGTGTCAGTTAGTTCATTGCGGGGTTCGGTTCTCTGGACGTGTGGGGGATGCCAATCGGTAACTTGACTGGCATGACATGACAGGACGCTCGTCGTCGAAGCGCTGACCATCCTCTGACTTGCTTCGAGACGGACCCCGGGTACGGTGCGTCGTTCCTAAGGGCCTGATCATCCTATTTACAGGCCGATGATATTTGAACTCGGAGATGCGGCCGTCGTGATCGAGACTTTGACTTGTCGTAAGTCGGTCGAGTTCGGCGTGACCCCCCCTCCCTCCGGAACCCTCTTTTTCCTTCTTTTTGTTCATATAACCGGGCAGAGAGAAGGAGAAGGATGGTTCGTACAACTTAAGTATATATTTCTTGAAATGGAAGTCGATTCGAGGCCAGGGGATGACCGATGCCGGCAACAAGTCTGCAGACTCTGATTCATCATTTACAGCATGCTCTCCTTTTGGCCATGGGCGCACTCCACGTTGGCAGGCTGCCAATGCTGACGCTTCGACGAGGGATGTTCCAGGACCCGTATCAACGAGAAAAAGCAACAAGGTGACGATCAAACTCGAAAACTGACAGATAGCCATGATCTCCTCTTCTCATCCACTGGGGTGTTCCTCGCTGAGGCACAGGAATGACGAATGACGCTCCACCTGAACTGAGGAGGTGCGATTCATAACGGGACTCGAAGACTGACAGCGGTCCGTCTTTACAGCATCTCTCATCTCTCATCTACCAGCACCAAGTTCCTCACCTGAGGCTGCAATCGATAGTTGGTGTACAAACGACGCTCGTAACGGAATTCACCCAAACCGAAAAGCGATACGTGGACGATTCGTAAAGGACACTGCTGGTTAGCATTCAAGTCACCTTTGGTCCGTACAAGTTACACCATCTCCCCCTTTGGGTCACAGCGCATTTCCGCATTACGCTACGAGGATACCTGAACTGACGAAATAATGATTCATAAACAGGGACTTGATGACTGACAACGATAACACGTCTCATTTCGGTCGCCAGCGTGTTCCCTGCGATTGATGGTGGCACAGGAATGACGAATGATAAAAGAACTTGCTGATTCGTCTCCCCCTCTCGGTTCCCGGTGAGTTCCCTAGATCGATGCTGTAAGATTCATGAACAGGGACTTGATGACTGCCAACGATAAAACGTCTCATTTCGGTTGCCAGCGTGTTCCCTGCGATTGATGGTGGCACAGGAATGACGAATGATGAAGGATGGACCACTGGAAGGACGACAAAACCGTAAAAGAACGGTGGGTTCCCTAGATCGATACTGTAAGGGCACACGAAGCACAACTAGTAGGATAAATTTGGACTCATCTATCAGTACTCACGGAACATTGCAGGTCCAGGCCCCCAGTGACGTTGTGCATTGTGTCCGTATATGTATGTATGTACTTTACATTCATGTTTCTCGCTCGCTGCTGATCAGTACGGCAGGCAGGTGTTATCGAATTTCGCGTCCGTCACCGCGTGCCTCTAGTCGCAGATCTCATCACCGAACCGGAGAACATAACGTGGCAGCTGGGCGAGCTGGAGCCCTGAGGTGCGGGGGGATGCCTTTCCCGTCCAACCCTCCTCCCCTGACACCCTCCGGACCTCAGATCGGGGAAACCAAAGCTACACACCCTACTGTATTTCGCTCTTTGGGTAAGCTGAAATAACCCTAATTACCTTTTTAGTTCGAATTCAAAGGTTGTGATTGGGTATTGCCCAGTGGTGCATGGCCGTGTGCCGGCAAATGGTTTTGCGGAGTGAGCTCATTTCGGCAGTGAGCGTGGCAGGCTCTTCAGCGGCCATACCCGGCGGTCCAATTGATCGACATCTTGATCTACCCATGCGTGCGGACGACTCGGGGCAAAGTAGGATCGGTGGACCAACCCGATCCGACTATGCCTCGTATCGACAGCGGGCGTTCCACGATCGAAGTTCGTGCAAGTGGGGTCGAGGAACAGAGAACCCAGCATGATCGACAAAGGGGAAGGTTACGTGTGACATATATCCTCGGACACGCGCGTCGGCCTGCCTTTAAGTAAGTTGCCGCCTAGCGCTGGTGTTTCATTCACCCGATGGACCCATCTGAGGAAACGTCGTGTTACAGGTATACGCTGCGACGCAGGCGTGATTCTCGGACTTGGTTTGTCCGACGTTGAATCGCCGACGTTTCTTCGTTCGATTATCATCCCTGTAGTCCCAAGGGGATCGGTGTGGTCAAAGTACATACATAGAACTGTTTCACTGGGGTTGTCAAGCCTTTGAATCACAGAACCAACGGGGTGTTTGATTTCATTGAAGGGATGGTGGGATGATGGAAGTTGATTACACCTTCTCCCAGGTGAAACATGGTTCAAGTTCGTGCGCCCGCCGTGAGATCGATCGGCAAGGTGTAGTTTATGCGTATCGTTTCTCGAATCGTCAGCTTTATCATACATCGGAGCCGTTCGAAGACTGAGGCATAACTTTCCAGTTGTTTCACCAGCGCGGTTGTCAAGTCTGGAGAGAAGTATCAAACGATGACAGGGTTGTAATTGAAAGAATGATTAAATGACCGAAATTGATGACGCCTTCTCCCTGATGAAACACCGTTCGGGCGCTCGAAACCGGCGCCGTCGATATGCTTCTCTGGATAACCTTTCCGAAGCGATCACGTACGAACGATGCTCCACTTCGCCGCCGTCGGCAAGGCATCAAGCAAGAATTCGTTTGAGCCTTTCACGTTTCTTCTGCCACACAGGCATCGTGCGTCCATGCGCGCCGCTCGGTGTCTGTCTAGTTGATGGTTAGTTATACATATCACCTTTTCGTAGATTAGACCATGTTTCACCACGATGGGCGCAATCACCTACCTCCATCGAGTCACATCATTCCGACGAGTCGGACGGTAGCTTCACACCCCTATCCTCCACAATCTGCTTCGACCCCCCGACGAGGTCGTGTGACACATATCTGAACTGACGTCACAAAAAAAGTTTCCTTGGATAAACTTTCCTAAACGACCACGCACGAATTCGATGAAGAGATAACGAGGTTCAAGGTCGTCTCCATAGGTGCGGCAATTAAAGGCCTCGACCCCCCGGAGGTTTTCTCTGAACTTCATTCATGTTTCTCCTGCTCCACAAGCACATGTGTCCTGCGTAGCTCGTGGTCTTTACCATGACCACGCACAGCATACTTGGAGATTACCATGTGCAGATGGACGTACCATTATCACCTCTTGGTCGTTATCCTGTGCACCCAGACGATTTCTCTACCGTGGTTTTGCGACCTCGTTCTGGAATACAAGTTCGAACGCACCTGAACGACGTCACGATATGCCGATGCCAATCTAGGGTCGATGGGCCAAAGGACATGGTAATGTTGCGATGCGGCGTCTGAGCGCCTAAGATTCCATTCGCAAGATACAGAGAATTTGGGCAAGCTTTGCGTTTGGGAAGGAAGGAACGCCGCTCCACCTTGCAGAAAAGAACCTCAAGTGAGATCGGCCAAGGTAAGCCGCATGAAACGCTTATCGCAAAAAAGTGCCTCTATGTTCTAGACCACTTAGCGGTAACCGGAAGACCATTTTGACGGTGGTGAGAATACAGTAGATCAGATCTCATAATCCACGATGGCAGACAATGGGGCCAGACGAATTGTCCGCTCTACAGGCTGAGGAAAGTGTAGTTTCGCTTGCGGACCAGAGCAATGGTTCTCACGAACAGGTATCCCTCGAAATGTATGTGAAAGCGGCGAATGATGGGCGCAGCGACACGTGCGGCGTGGCTTAGCCAACTTCTTCACTTGTGTGATTACCACGGAAGCAATCACTGGTATAACTGGTTGCACCCCAGATCTCAGGTGTTCTTCGAAGTTCGTCCGGTAACAAAAGCCGCGGGGCACACGCTCGGAGCCGCCGAGGATTAATTGGCCCGTCATGGGAAGTTTTATTTCGACCTCTGGTTTGATTGATAGACGCTCGTCATGGACAAGAACGATGTTGAGGAACGAACGCACGTGGTGATTGCAAACGTTGCAGCTCGAGTGCGAGGAAATTGATAAGAGCAGTGCCACTGTGGATGCGGCGATTGCCGTGTGCTGATGAATGTGATGATGCGGCGACATCGAGACATTGGCAATCAATTCATTCAGTGACGATCGGTGACGGTGGTGGCGAGGAAAGTGTGTGAAGTTACATACAGTAGGTTCCGCGACCTGTCCTCTTCCGGGCCGTGTTCGTTGCACCGCGACCACACGAATGTGCGACACTCACTCACCAAGAAGCGACTCCTTTCGTCAATCTACTGGGCACGATGTCATTCTGCAACTAGGGGAATGATGGAACACGCAATGAAAATACCAGTGAACGATTTGATTTCAAATCCTTTTGGAAATGGTGTCGGATTGGGCAAAATTAACTGTCATGATCAGAATTTGTCCAATGACAGTGGCACGCCAGGGTCCAAACTTGGATAAGGAATCCGCAGTAGCAGAGTCTAAAACAAAAATAAATCTCAAGATGGTATTGGAGAACGATTACCGAGTGCGTGCCCTGGGCACGGGAGCAGAGGAAGGCAGAGGTACTAGGGGTTCGGTTCCGAACTCCTATCGTACTCAAATGAGGGCTAGGCCGGCGGTAAGAGTGAGACTGAACGTAGTAGATCTCAGACTTGGCGTAGCAGTTGAGGTCCCCCTAAATGATATGATGTCGTATGGTGTAGTAATTTCAAATCCGGATCGTTTCATATGGCAAGTGGCTTACGCCAGCTCAGATCACGCTCCAGTGACTTGACTCACACGACAAACTTTGGAGTGTGATGACACGTAGCCAACTCGTCAGCGTTTTGCACGATGCGGAGGAATGGCGGACGTATGTTCAAAAGAGATAAAAAAGTCGATAAGAAGATAATATCATGCCCCGCAGGAGCTTTCCAATCAAGCTGATTTTCGATCCTTCGACGACAAGTGGCCTATCCTCGGCCAGCAGGATGGGAAAGTTATGAGTAATGGTCAAATAGGGACAGGATCACAATATTACTACCGAAGGCTTTTGTCGTCGGTGTTTTCTCAGAGTTTGCGGCGTGCCTACGTCAGGGATCGCGGATCTGGGAAAACTCAGATAACCTCTTCTGAACGTGGTAAACTCTATTACGGGCAATGTCTTTACGCCCAGCTCCCAAGGTGTGTATACACTTTATATTACAGTCAAGGAGCCTACAACGTCGAATCGTGGTCCTGACGATGGACGATAGTACAACCCCCGTACACAGCCACTGGGGTTTTGCGGGGCGCGGGGCATAGCGGAGGCGAGCATGGCAGTATTTTTGCGAGTGTAATTTGAAATTGACGTGACACGTGCTAGCGAATCGGGAATTGCCCTGTCGGGGTTTTATAAAAGATCTCATGCGGAAGAGATGAGATACATTTCCTTTCTCTCTTCTAGTCTTTCTCTCTCTCTCTCTCTGAACATTCCCTGCCATGAATCAGAACACACAGTCCGTCCAAGACGGCGTCCACCACTCAAAGCCAATCCCAATTTCTACTCAACATCTCAGGCACCGCTCTACTTCGTTTTCCTCCGAGTTCTCTAACTCTCCCGCGTCCTCTCCCCCCCTCCCTACCCCAAAGAATTTCTCGGTCCCGCTCATTCCCAAGTCCCCCCCTTCCCCGACTTTGTATTTCTTGTCCCAGTCTCCTTCCAAGGCCGCTGCGACATTCCCCTTCCGTGGGTTTCCCCCTCCCCCTGTCCTCGAAGGTGCATATTTGCGTGTAGTTGTCGCGTCCTGCTCATCAAACACTTATTATTTATAGACGATACACCCGATGAATACCCGCAGCGCCATCTCACACGTCGCGAAAGCATCGCTAGTCGGTTCCAACCTCAACCCTCCATGCCCGAGCCTCAGCACGAAAGGGGTGTCAATCTTCTCAGACGGCTCTCCCTAGGAAATCAGCTCGGAAAGGTGAGTTACTTGGTTGTCATGTTCTCTTCAGACATCTGATGTTTCGTAGCCTCCTCCGGTTGATATACCCCAATCCAGCCTCCCCTTAGCCCCTCCGAACTCTGCTGTGCCAAGCTCGCCCATCGCGAAGAACATCTTACCTAACCGTAAAACCAGACGCTCCGCAACCGTCACTGAGCAGACACGTCCTCGCCGCGCTCCTTCCCCCATGGCAGAGAGAATCCTCAAGGGCCACTTTGACGGTTTCAATTAACTTATTTCATTCGACCCCTGTTCTATTTTCGCACCGTCTCTTCCCAGTACCGCATCACAGAATTCTGGAACGTTTGCATCACTTCATGAAAAGCTGTTCAATTCGTTATCGCATCACCTGTGCTGCGATAAGCTCGTTGTGGCGTTGTGGCGTCATGACGTTGGCATTTCCGTTTATCCACACTTAGTTTGCCACGCGCATACTTATTTCCATGCCGAGATATCCCAGTGCGCAGCCTGCTGATTTCATTCGTTGATCCGGGTTCGCCTTGCGTTTCGCATTTTCATTACATAAATTATTCTCTTCGCTTGGCATCATGTAAGATGTACTGCCCAGGACGGGCTTAGTTTGTACGTTACAATGTATGATGCGGCATTAGTATTTTGTACGAATATATATGTTAGATCCTCAGCGCCCTAAGGTAAAGAAAAAAAATCGGGAACTGCCCACTAAACCAGCAAGTAGGCACTGAAACTACACCAGGTCTCTTAAGAGACACGCTTGTACTTGTTGTACGCCGCAGCGGACACACCAACGTCCACATCATCTGCACTCAGCCTCGAAAGTCGCTCCTCCAGGTCGATATGAGGGTGTGGCTGGGTCGGAGCCTGATACCTGCTCCAGGTCCACCAAACCGTCCAGTGAATCCATTTCAGCTTGAGAACCTTGCTGTTCGGCTCCCGTCTCGATGTCCGGGACGACACTAGCCGCGCAAACGCCTGCTCAAATGTGAGTCCTGTTTCATCGATCTTGTAGTCCAACGCTTCCATTGATTCGCAACTGAACGACACGGCCTTGAGCCAGGGCACGAGGGGTAGCTGACCAGCTCCATGTCCATACCCTCCCCACTCCAGCCCGACA
>JBBPPG010000985.1:0-12769 GCA_038091855.1 Leccinellum luteum
GTGGTAATGGAAACAAGCTTCATGATAGTGGGGGTGAGTCCTGGAGAGGGAAGTATTTCCATTGTTACCCATGTTATTGAAGGTTTGTAAGATATTAGTTAAGGTCCAGTAAGAACTCTTCCATACCAAGTTGGTACAGGGAGATGGTGAGTTGTACTCATAGCTCATTACAAATGGAGGATATAACATTCCCTATGAAGGTAATCTTGGTATGGCTGGTGACATGGTATGCAATAGTGGTCAACTGCTTAGCCTGAAGATAGGCTTAGTAAAGGGCATACTAGAGTAAGGAGCCAACATCGAGATATACTGAGATGGTGGATGTGAGGCCAGAGTCCATAATGAGGTGTTGGAGAGAGCAAGAGTAGAGTTTATCTGGGAAGTCATCATAAAGATGGGCAGCATAAAGTGGAACATCAATAGAGAACGTAGGTTGAGCGAGGCATGTGAATAGAGTAGTAGCAATAGAGATGGGAAGTAGTGATAAGTGCAGAAAGCTTAGGGGTGCAAGCTAATCGCTGATAGGGGACTTAGGGAGCATACTGGAGTCCACTGTGAGTAACTAAAGATGATATTGAGCGAAATACAATGAGCTACTGACCTGGAGTCCACTGTGAGTAACTGAAGAAGCAGAACAGTGGACTCGAAGGTTTAAGTAATATTCAGAAATATCTGAATAACTAGCAGCCACAATCAGCCACAATTGTGGGAGAAGTAATCACAACTCGAAGAAAGAGTATAGAGCCGCCACAAAGGCCTAGAACAACGAGGAAACTTAGGGAATAGGAGAGTCGACCATGGGAAATCCCATGGTGATGGTTAGGAACAGTGCTATAAGCTAGAAACACTACAATAACGTGAAACAGTCAAAAGAGTGCGAAATCAACAGAAATAACAGGAGGTTCTTTGATGATGTGGGGCTATATGACTTGGCAGGGAGTTGGCTATGCTACCAAGATTGATAGTAGGATAAATGGGACCTTTACCTTCAGATTTTGAAGGATGAACTACTCAATTCTTTGCAGTTTTATGGTCTTGATTCTTCTCCTGACATCATCTTTCAGCAGGATAATGACCCCAAACATACTTTCAAGAAGGTAAAGGATTGTCTTCAGGAGCACCATTTTTATACTATGGTAATACTGGCCTGCACAGTCTCCTGACCTCAACCCCATTGAGCACCTCTGCGGTTACCTCAAAAGAAGACTAGCAGATCATGAATCCACTTAGAAGAGGATTCATGAATTGTGGGAGAGAGTTCAGGCTGTTTGGCAGGGGATAGCAGTTGAAGAGTGTTGAAGTTGATAGAGAGCATTCCTAGAAGGATTGAAGCAGTTATCAAGGAAAACAGAGGCTATATCAAGTACTAATATATATACCCTGGAAAGCAAAAGGTACAAAACTGTTGCAATAGTATTGGTGTTTTGAAATGGATGTATCTCTGCATTATGTATTGTAAGTGAAATCACATGACCCTGGGGACAACATTGTAGCAAGGTTTGTACATTATTTGTTCTCACTAAAGCAAAGTGAAATTTCCACAAGTGATTGTGGGGTGCTTCATGCCCTAGTTTGGGGTTAGGCATTGCAATGGTTTTGCATCTCACTGTAATTACCTCCTCCTCTCTACATTTGTTGATCAGTTTGCAAATGAAGTTCAATTCTATCCTCATACATGAGCTATGGATGAGCCTGATGACAATGACAATGCACCAGACATTGATAAAAATGTTATGCTTGATGCCACTGGCAACACAGTATCACCTTTTTTGGCTAAACATTACAGCAAAAATTAGAAAGCTGCAGCTTCAGATAAGAAAACAAAATGTAGGGGAGCTTTGATGAGATGGAAATGTTCATTGCTACATGTTGCCTTGGTTTCATACTGTGATACACTGATATGATATAGAGTAGTGAGCTGTATGTTAATCTTTACTACTGACCATACACTAGGTCTGCTAATCCTGTATCTAGGGCAAAATATCCGCTTGCCATGGTTTCAAAAATACTCAATATCATTGGTGAATGTACCCTTTGTGCTTATGACATCAGGTGTGGGTTTATATCCATAATTCTCTCTTTCTTCCTTCAGCCTGCCTTCCAGCAATCACAGTCCCAGTTATATGGGGACTCATTCCATGGGTATTAGTGATGCATACCAATATATGTGCTAAACTACCAATCATCACTCAGGATCAAAAGTGTTGGTCTGGAGGACTTCAGTGTCACTGAGCACATATTTGATGCATCTAATGCACTTACCCTGGTCATATATTATGCAAGCAGATTCCATTACCATCAATTCATTGATCTCTTTTTTTCTCAGTGAGGTGACAAGAAGTACATGAATCTTGGCACAATGCTTTTGAACAACTATTGCCAAGCCCTGACAATAATTTAACAAGACACAATTTCCCTTGTAGAGGCTAAGGCAGTGCTCAATATTTAAAATGGTGATCTTGAGATGTAGTATGAAGCAGAAGTATAATATTCACTTTTAGATGCTCAGGAAAGAATCTGAACATGATATCCATTTGGTTGTATATGTTAAACTTCTATAGGAATTATGCCAGCTTAAGTAGGTCATCCTTTCTGATTATGATGCTATCTCATTACTCCCACAGGTCTGTTACCACCATACATAACTTTCAATCAGTTTGCTCTTTCAGTGTGTGAGGGCGTCAGTTATTCTATGCAGATAGTCTTTCTCAGACCTGAAAATTCAAGACTCAATGTTGTTATGCAGCCAAGCATCTAGAAAAGGTTCATCAAGAGATCATTGCCATGGAGATCAAGCTCAGTATAACAAACCACTGGCAACCATCATTACTGGAATATCAAGATATACTCAAATGTATAAGTCATCAGAAATACCATCAAGCTCTCAACAACTTACAATGCCTTGTTATGTAGCAGCTATTCAAGCTTCAACAACTGAACATCTTACAGTTCAGGCATAACTACTAAGTGCTAGATAGCATACAAAATGCTGCAGACCTGCTGTAAGGCAATCCGAAGAGCCATTGTCAAGTACAATGCCACTGCTGCCAATTTGCAACCATCATGCTCTCCGTTAGAGTAGTCAAGAGTTTCTCACTATAGTTTTCTTGATGAATTTAGCCTTCTTAGAGAAGCATATCAAGATATTCATGAGAAGCCTTGTATTTGCAAAGCCTGCAGTTCATGAAATAATCAGACAGCATCTTCCCACTGGCATCAAACATGCCAAAGAAGAGATCATCCAATGTGATATTGAATTGCATCATCTTCAAACCTCCATTGCTGATGAGCATATGTTATTTTCTAGTAGTGTTTTAAGGTCTGGTCTGGTCTGGTCTTTTGTCTTATTTGGGCAAGAACAAGACCGTATCCAGTCCTGGGAATTTCCTGATTTGGGCAAACTGGACCAAGACCAACCAAAAACCATAAAATCAGTCTTTTTGTGGTTTTTGCTGGTCCAGTTACGATTTTAACCAGTCATGGAAGAGTATGAAAAATGCTACTGATTCCCAGCTTCCGCTCCATATTTTTATTATGTCAATCGGTTCAGGGGTCATTGAGATATGACCATTTTAAAAGTGCATGTCATTTCTTGAGATTAACTACTTAGAAACCTATTTCGGAGAATATATTACCATGTGAATCATGCTTGGCAGTGGCTATACCGAGTCTAGCCGATACTCGTTGCATCCATTTCCGCCAAGATTTATGTAATTCCGTTCACATGCGGTCGAGATATGCCCAATTCCGAGTAATCACTCATTTCGGAGAAGGTATTTTGTAGAATTAACATAACTCACTCAGAAAAAATAATGAAAATATGCAAAAATCAGGGAAATTTGGTCAATATCCTATCCCATAGGGGCTCATATTGCTAAGCAGTTAAGACGGGTTACGACTAGTTTCTATTGGTTTTTCAAAACTCTTGAAATCAAAAAGACTGGACTATAACCAGAAAAAGACTGGACTGGACTAGACAATCGGTTCCGGTTTTTTGTGGTCCAGTTCTGGTCTAGTTATAGTTTTTCATTGGTCTTTGGATCAGACCTTTAAACACTATTTTCTAGTGTTCTTGCAGATCTCAAGTTGTTATTATCCCTACCATTTATCACTGTCAAAGAATTTGTCAATTGCCACCATCTGATCAATGAGCACCTTCTCTTGTGTATTTCTCAGATTCATTATGTAACTTAAAGGATTTTCAGCAGAGGTCACTCATGGAGTTGGGCACCTTTGCTCATTTGCTAACATGTGGTGATAGTGTCTGGCGTATTCTGTGAGTTAACATATATTTGAGCCATGACAGCAGCCGGGTAGGATAGGAGTGGAGTGTGGCATGAGGTGTATGTAATGTGGATAGAATGTAGGAAAATCTTCTTATGACATGGGTCAAAGGAGGTTTTATTTTGCATTGAGTTATCCTTTCTTGAATGAGTGGTCGAGTGAGGTGGTCAATTCTGTTTTGGGCATATTACTGTTTTGGTCTGTTTGATAAGAGTTGATATGTCATCTAGTTGGTTATGCAGTTGAATGGTCGCGTTGACAAAGTTTAGGATATCGGTTATTGCTGGCAAGGTGATTAGTAGGTGTGGTATGTCTGTGAATTTATGACAGAGTTTCGACTCTAGTTTGGTCCTTTCATGGGCATATCTTGGGCAGAGTAAAAGGAAGTGTCGGATGTCTTCTTGTTCGCCTGGGTGTGCTGTACAGTATGGAGAGTCTGCTTTACCAATGCAATGTAAGTATGCATTTAGAGGGCAGTGCTTCATCAGCAAATCACTTTTGAGCTCTAGAGCACTCCAGAGCACTGGCTAGCAAGATCTGCCAATCCACAGCAAATGTGAAAAATATTCTACTTATAGACCTCATTTGAAATTTTTACTATACATTTTCATTATCAAATATATGCATTTGGTATTTCTGCCCTGACCATTTTGGCACAACTGCCTGTATGCCAGTGCACAAAAGTGGGTGAGAAAAACAGTGTATTGTTGATATTGGTTCTTAGCTATATTAGTAGAGATGTTTGTCTTCTTGTAAGTGATGCAGTGACCTTGAGAAAGGAGCCTGAGAGTAGCTTGTTGTTGATTTGGTTGGCGAGTTTGTAACACGGTGAGTTGGACTAGTGCTTTGCCCATCTATCCATTTCTCTTTTTTGCTGCTATTGGATTAGTGCTGATATACTTAGAGGTAGACACTTTTTTCGAAGGTAGAGAGGGAGTCATTACCTATAGGCATTGATAACACATGATGTCATGTTAGTGGAGAATGAAACTGATGGACTCATCCAATAATGTATGTTCACATTGTCCTTATCTACAGCATGATCATGTGGACTGGAGCATGTCCATGTTGTTGACATGTGACAATACACTTTTTTTCCATGCTCTATTAACAATGGTCATCCAGCATGCCCATAAATTCATTGCTTGCTATCTAAAAGTATTTGGAAACTCTCAACAACCAAGGTTTGCTCTACATGGTGCCAATGCACCATCAGAGTCATGAGGGAATTGTCTGCCATCAACCACAAGAATAAAAAAGAGAAGCAAAAGACATGTTGTGAAAAATATACTAATGCTCTGAATAAAGCACAAGATGTCATTTATCAAGAAGCTGTCAACCTTCAGAAGACATTTGGAAAACACTCAGTGGATGACTACTTCAAGGAAATCATTCAAAAATCCTATTTGCAGACAATGAAGTATAACCCTTCATTTACTCTAATTAATACCATGACTGACTTAACTCTTTCAGCTCTAGAATCAGATCAATAATGTGTCAAAGCTTGTGACCTTATTCCTCAAATCCATGTGCATTGGAATAAGATAGACAAGGAATAATGTATTGCCAAAACTAAAGATGTGATAACTGCTCTTGCTAATTGCAGGGAAGCAAAGAAACTCACAGTTCACAATGTGATAATCAGTATGTTCATTAATGTAGACAAAACCCTTCAGAAATTTGACCAAGAGGTATATAACCTCTTCTACTCTATGACAAAGTATACTCACCCCTCTAGCTCATAAAGTTACATTCTCACACTGGCACTGAGTTTATCTGCATCACTGTGTGACTGGACACTGAGCATTGTAACCAGCTATATGTTTCATTTACTCCATGTGCTAGAGAGTTCTTTGATTATGCATTCAAGATATCTGTTGAGACTTTAGGCTTTTGTCTTGAAGAATGTTGCCTTTTGGGTGTTCAAGGTAAGAATCCTATACTCATTGGGAGTTTACCACTGACTTGAATGTGATGTAATAGGCCTAGCAAAAAATCATCTGACAGAAGTCCTTAACCTGAAAAAACAATGCCAGAATTTGGTTTTATAAAAACTAATGATTTTATCACTAAGGGGTATTTCATGTGGTGCTCATGTCTTTTTTGGGGAGTATAGAAGCGGCCACTGCATCTGCAAAGGTCAATCAGATGTACTACACAAATTTCGATATGTTTATCATGGCAAAGTATCATGTCATCCTCGAGAACTGGCCATTCTGTTGCTTCTACTGCCCTCAGGCTGGGGATATTACTTTGCTCAATGAGTTGTGGGTACTCTTTCATGCTTTGGAGACAGATACAATATCTTTTCGCTGACTGACTAATGCTGAATTTGAGAGCTGAAGTGCTTGATCTGTGATTAACCTGCTACCCCAGATGTGGCCAACTTGAACCAATTTTCTTCTGGTACAACCACTGGTAACCAATCTCTTACTCAAGGAATTAATGCTTTCATGTCCACACCTCCCTCAGGCTCTACATCACAAACATCCACCTCCATGTCTAGCACTAGTACCAATACTTCCAGGCCCATCAGCCAAATCAATACTGCTGCTACTACACTCAACATTGTCTTTTCAGTGGCCAGAGAGTCACTCAACATACAGAATAGGCCACAGAAACCTTGCTCAGACATTGGAAAGAAATATGGACCAAGGAATAAGGCTACCACAACCCCAAGTATACTTTCTGAGTCTGTCACAACTTAGATTACTAGTAGTCTTTTCCTCTGTTTCCTCTGTTTCATTGTCATTATTTATTCTATCATTAATCTCATATATTTTGTCTAATATTCTGATGCTACTTGCTAAATACTATCTGCCATTGAATGCACTTGTTAAAGTACTTGGTCGTGTGTGCACAATGCCATTGATTGCTTGTTATCTGACTTATCTTACATGAGACGAAGACAAAGATATGTGTTTTCCATGTGTTGGATGGTTACAGGAGAGAGAAAGAGGCATGCTATTCATGGTTGATTGTTTTTTATAAGGATGGCAGAGCACTGAGAATGAGAAGAGGGCTGGCTATGATCATTAGAAGTTAGAAGAAAGAGAGAATGACAAAAAACATATACACAATGCAAGTAATGTGCCCAGCAAGCATAGGAGGAGGAATTAACATAGTGCTCATTGTTTGGTTGTTTTCATAAGGAAGATGGGGTACAAGGATGCAGAGAGGGCTACCTATGACTGTTAGAAGTTAGAAGAGAGAGAGAAGGACAAAAAAATGCATACATGATATGAGCAATGTGGCTGGTGAGGAGCGAGAGGGAGGAAGGTGATGCAGGTTCCATGTTTGCACAAGTAAAGCAGGTGGTGTGAGAGGAAGAGGGCCACTTACCATGTTTGGATTGAATAGTGGAGCAGGAATAAGCAGAGGCACATGCACAAAGTCAATAGTGAGCAGGATAATCATGCCGGACGTTGCCATGGAGTAGCATTAGGCTAGTTGCTCAAATGGTAATTATTCTGATTTACTAGGCAAATTAAATCTTATTTTAACTAGTTTAACATGCCAGGGGTATCACATTATTACTATGTATATATACTATAAACATATCAAGCAAAATGAAAATATTTATACTATGGATGTCACACATCTATATAACAAGAATACAAGTCAGTAACAAATCAAAGTGCAAATAAAGAAATTTACTGACAGAATAATATATCTATACCATGACCATGACAAGAAACTTGAAAGAATAAGTCAATAATATGTTAGTCACACTAGCACATCTACTTAGTTGATAAATAGACCATGAAATCAGTGGTGAATGGTAAAGAGATAAATGGCAGATGGTAGATAATAAGTGATGTGAGATAAGTGGTAAGTGATAAGTTGTAAGTGATATAGTAAGTGAGTGATGAGTGGAGATGGTGTATACAGATCAAGAAGAAAGAGACTGTGGGAAAAAACTCACAGGTGTGTTGTTTATATAATGTAGTGATACAAATAAGCCAAAATAACCATCTATGAATAGCACACTTGTCCGCTTTTTTGAGAATCAAGTGTGAGAACTTTAGCTTACATCAGCATCCACTCTTTGAAACTATATACTAAGTCCAACTAACCAAGCACAATATAAATAACTAAATATAACTCAAATAACTCAAACACTTTGAAGCATGCAGCCATACTGTAGCACACTAACCAGATACTAACCATGCATCAAGCTCACTAACCAGGCACTATCAAGCATAACCAAGCACACTAACTAGACACTAACCAAGTACTAACCAGGCACTAACCAAGCATTAACCAGGCACCAACCAAGCATTAACCAAGCTCACTAACCAGGCACTAATGAAGCATTAAGTTCACTCACTAGACACTAACCAAGCATTAAGTTCACTAACCAGATACTAACTGAGCACAAAGCACACTAACTAGACACTAATCAAGCAACAAACAATCACACACTAACCAAACACAACCAAACAGTAATCACATACAGCAATAATACTAACTAGATACTAGCAAACCAGATACTGAGCAAGAAATAGGTCTACCAAAAGGTAGCCTGGGGATATCATGCTTATCAATGGCTGTATATCAGAGGTAGAGGGGAGTCCTGGCATCCATTTTCACCATGAAATATGTAATTTGGTGCAGATATGACCAAGATGTGACTATTTTTCTATTGGATGATTGTTTCAAGTTAATTTTGATTCCACATATGTGGCTATTATACCTGATCATGTTCAAATAAATATTCAACACCACTTGATAGCATGTATTATATGTCTATGGCTTCCATCTGAGCCATTGATCACACAGATCAGACATGATATGGCTAAGCTATAGCAAATACCAATATCTTATAATCTAGGTCCTAGACTGATATATCAACCAAATCAAATAATTATGACATGGTTAATAGAGATACAACATTTCCATGATTGACCTTTATAATGCTATGATTACTCATTATTTTTCCCACCACTGATTTATGAATTACAACCCTTCAAAATGAACAAGTCAAAGTTAGAGGGCAAAACATTAGTTAGTGTAGATTGAGAATACTGGTAAAGCACTAGTTAGATTGAATTAGAAGGCAAAACATTGGATAGTCCAGGTTAGGAATATTGGCAAAGTATTGGTTAGTCTAGGTTAGGAGGCAATGTATTAGTTAGACTTGGTTGGGGGCAAAATATTAGATAGTTGGGATTAGAAATATTGGCAAAGCACTAGTTAGACTTGGTTAGTGTCTAGTTAGTCACTGTTAACTGTCAGTTACTGAAGAAGCTGAGGAGAATGGAAAAATCTAGAGCCTTCTGGAGAACTCTAAGACTTACTATGCTGTGGCCGTGTCTCTAGGTGGCTATGCATCTAGAGATCCTGGGATATCTAGGGAAATCTGTCAAGACCTGGAGTAGCTGTGGACATCTGAAGATTCTGTAAATAGCTATCAAATATCTGAAGCATGTGAAGGTCCAAAATGCTGTTTTGCTAATATATTATGGATAACATAGCTATTTCCCAGTACACATATCCTAGCAATTCATGTTGTGCCAAGTTGAAGCAGCTCCTTGCATTGCACATGTTCACTAATTGATCTTGATGACTCAGAAGGAGTTTGCCTCTATAGTCAGTTACACAAGGAATATGAAACCTGGTCTCTATTTCAGCTTTAGTTATGTTGATGGTGTAATTTTTGGTGATGTGTCACCCATGTCCATGTCTAGTGGTCCAAGGCTTGGTGTTGAAGTTCATGTCACCCCATCCTCCATTGATAAAACCAAGGGTATATTCCTTGTCTCAGACAAGAACTTTTCTCCATAGATTCAAGGACATTGTTAAGCAACCCTCACATAATCTCAAATTCATTTTAAATATTGTTGGACTATTCTGCCTCATCATCTGACATGCACTGGATGACAACTGATATTGTAACCAATAGATGGCCTTCTGGTTCATATCTGTGAATCCAACATACAAATAAAATTTTATCTTCAGATATTTTCCTATTGATGTACCAAGTCCAATTCTTATCTAGATTATCTCCTGACAGCTTGTATACCTACAGTAGCTTTATACCAACTTTTCTATCCTCATTGTCCAGGAGCCCAGGAATTTGAAGGAGAGGCTACAGTAGAAGCTATATTTCTGAGAAGGAGAACACAACAATAGGCATGCTATATGGCTTCACAAAGTTGTTCTGTGCTGAGTAGTTGGACAAGAAGCTACTCCACTACTCCAATCAATGCCCACTCTCTCCACTTCAGTGCTTTCTGCTCTCAGATCTCAGGCAGTTTAGGTGGCTCAGGTTATAAAAGTTTTCCATCAACCACATCCTTCAAATTATTGTCTACCATTCATTCCAAGTCTGGCTATGTGTCAAACTGAGGCTTCTGCTGATTTACATGAGGTCACCTGCTGTGCTTTAAGCATTTCATCTGACTATATCACTGTGGAAAAATGCAAAATAGAGACAGAGAGAGAGCTTATCACAGCAGTAATTTATGAATGTGAGTTGAAGAGCAGCAAGAGATGCATTTTGAGACTGTGTCTCTATAGAAGATGATCCCTTCTGAAGCAAGCCTAAGCATGCCACATTCATTGGCTATTGACTTTCCAGTGGAAAGGGTGCTAACACATCCTTCCAAGACACCCACAGATATTCCTTTATTGCAGTTTCCAAATCACAAATTCTCCCACAGCTTATTCCTGGGTCCATGCCCCTTTCACCTTCAGAGACCAATTTCACTATGTTGAGTGATAGTCAGGAACTCGAGGTACTGGTGGGATATCCATTCTCAATTGTGAGGTCCAGCAATCTCTGCCTCTGACTGTGAAATTAACCTCCAAAGATGAATCATCCTAGCTATCCAATACCCAGTCTTTTGAGTTTTTTATGAGTGACATCCTTGTCAGTGAACTGTGCCTCCTGCCCTCCATATCTTTGGCAGCTATGGCATTCTTCCCTTCTGTCTATCCATCTCAATGAGCTTCTGAGACTGACATTTCATATGAGTCATCATAGCTTCAGCCAACAGTTCTTGCCATTTCTAATAGAAACAATCACCACTTTGGTAGTACCATTATGTGCTGTGACCCCCTCACCATTATTACTGTCATGGCCATTGCTGGCACCTTTGGCTATGTAAACCATCTCTTTACCTTCCAGTGGGCTGAGCCTTCTCCTCATTATGTCTATGGCATCTTTATCTTTATTCTACACTCTATCCACTGTGTCCAGCATGTCCAGCTTTCCAGCCAGAATCAGTTTAGTCGAGGACAATGTTGTTTCACTAGCTAATACCTCTGCTCCTTCTGAAGTCTTGACTGTGTCTTCAATCTTGTCAAGTTTTTCTAGCTTAGGAATGGGCTCAAACCACTATATGAGTATCTGATATTGTTCATATTTCAAAATTCTTATCATTTGTAGTATCCTCACCCAATAATGGTTCCACTTCCTGAATCTTCTGCCTCTATCTATTTGCCTATTTATTCTCCTGCATTTTCCCCAAGTATTAGCCTCAGCTAAGGTGTTTTGGCACTGACTGTATCCATACATGATGTGATGATGCAATGGCATTACTACTACCACTGTGATATATCAATTAATGCAATGATGTGCTGTGACATAATGATGACAATGATCACCCTCTCACCCTCACACTTACCCCCATCCATCCTATACCTGCCATTTCGACATGGTTCCATGATGCATAATAACTTGAAACACATTTATGCCTGCCTGCCTCTCTCTTTCCTCTCTCTTTCCCTCTCCCTCTTCTTCTCTCCTCCCTCATACTATATACCAGACTCATTCATGCTGCCACCATATACATACAGTGTGAGGACACTATCCAACCCCAAGTACATGCCCCTATAATGTAACAATATGACAATATCTAGCCTTGACAAAGCAGTTCAATCTGTCACTCTTTCACACTAAATCAAAATAACCACCCAATATCAGCAAACCCACCCTTGTATTGATAGACTTGTGTAGACACCATAGAGAATTACAGAAAGGTACCTAGTAATATAGATCTGTATAGAAAAATAGAAAAAATATAACTACACAATTTTAGTATTAATATTGAATGAAATTTTATGGACCAATTATTACATAAAGTTAAGCCTCTCACCAAGTTTTTGTGAGTCAAAATTCAAACATGGTCATGTTATGAGTAAAATACTTTCAAGATCATTTCTGGTCAGAGATAGCCATTGCAGTCTAGAATTATCTACACATTGCCAAGGATACATACCAAATCTGGCTATTGATAAGTCATATGTATGCATACTATAAGCATATCAGATCACTATCATTGTTCCCTTTGATTGATAATCAATTGTATGTAAATATAATAATTGAACAAGACATATCATGGCTATATAAACTGATATTTTTCATCTAGAAATAACATTACTTCATCATTCCCCTGATGCATGGGCCACTAACTGAATAATGCAAGTTAAATGCCTCTTACTGAAGGTAATCACTGAGGGTGGCATGGAGATTGTGAAT
>JBBPPG010000986.1:0-12767 GCA_038091855.1 Leccinellum luteum
TCTAGCGCGAGCTCGTCAACAAGGAAAGCACAGAACATAAACGAACCAACATACCTCGAGCGTCACGTCCGGTCTCCCTGCATTCTTTGCGTTGATCGCCTCTCTCACTCTCAGAAGCTTAATGGCAACATCTCTATCCCTGCCCACAGCTCTATTCATCCGCTCATAGTGCCGCAGTATTTCGACGGCAGTCTTCTCGATCACCCTTCCCTTTTCGTTTTCCCCGCCAGTCAGTGAGAGCGTATTCCCCAGCGCTTGCGCCAAACATGCGATCACGGTGGCATAATCGCCCGCAAGGTTGTACAACTTGATCGCCTCAGGAATACGGTCGTTGGCCTCCGACTCCCGCGCAGCGCGAATGAGGATTTGTTCATTATATTGAACCGCGGTTTTGAGGTGGAGCAGCGCAGCACCCTGTTCGATAACACCACTCTGTACGCCAAAAATTCCTCACAGGTCAGAGAAATTGGAACCCTAGGAGACTGAAATATAGTGGACTCGCGAATTTCGTGCCGTCGGGTCTGAAACCGCCCACAAGCTCTTCCCATGCTGGTCCTGAGTGTGCCAACATGACGATGCGCCGCACGAGCTCCCAGGCACTCTCAAAGTTTCTTTTCCAACACCGCTGCCTTGGTCTGCGGATAAGCAAACACAGTAGACGTATTGGAGTGCCTCTTTTGCGTCCATTTTTACGAATTGGCGAACGTAGCGCCAGATTAGTGTGGAGAGGCCGAGGGCTGGCGGGCCGAGAGGCGATAACGTGACTGGGGCAAGGTTTTGAAACAACTATTGAATGCTCAAAAGATAGAAGGACATACGAGGGCCGAGTTCGGACGTCTCTGCGCGTGACGGAACACGCAGTAGGCCATGGTAGGCCAATGCAATGGCAAGATGAACTGCCTCGATTTCGGTTTCCGGACGCTCCCATAGTGCAGCCACAGCCTTCGAAGAAAGTAATTAGTCGTTAACAATGCCACACGATTCTGTGAATGGCGAACCCTTTCAAACTGTCCACACAAAAGTAGTACACTTGCCCAGATGCCTTGACCAGATCCATCAAAGTGACGTTCGCCGTAGCTCAACAGCACTTCAGTCAGTCCACGTAGACCACCTTCTTCATCCTCTTCAACCTAACTTGCGTCAGCCGGATCTGTGATGCACCGTGACTGAAACAGGACATCTACCATAGCAAACTGGAGCCATAGCCAATCCTCCGTTGTTGTTGTGACCTGAGGTACCGTACGCCTCGAGGGCTCCAAACGACCCATGAGCTTGTACAGAGCAAGCTTGAACGGATCAGCTGAAGCAGAGTGCAGCATGTGTGCATTATAAACGCTCTGCAGATGGTCTCTGTGTGGTTTTGATAACCTGTTTACCAACGATGAGATGTTGGGGCATGTTGAAATATATGTTTCCAGGATACCGCCTGTCGGGTGACTCGATCCAAGACTTGAAATGGCTCACAAAGCTAGGTTCCCGGTAGTTGATCGCCGCCTGACACCGGAGTGCCTCGTCAAGGGCTTCCCCGAACGCACGAAGTAGTATAACTTTGCTCATAGTGGCTGGCCAGCTACAAGTTATGACAATGCACGGTCAGTGAAACCCTCGTAGAAAGGGGTAACCTACCTCTATCCGATCCTCCCATTCTCCGTTTTTGTAATACCTCATCAACAGATAGGCACGAATCTTGTTTGCGACACTCGGATCACCGCCAAGTCGTGCTTCCATGGGCCGCGACTGAATTGAGCGATCGATGACATCCCAGTACTGATCCTCGAGTGCCTCACGGGATCCTTTGGCAATTTGGGTTCTCAGGACAGATGCTTCACGAGACTCCGACTCGCCAAGGTATATGCGTGCGTATTTTCTCTCGGATAAGGGCGCATTAAGGATGTGGGCGCCTGCGTGCTCGACCGGGGGGAGGGCGGGCGGTTCTCCGGTGATTTTTGCAAGGAGGTGAAAGTTGAACATCATTTGAGAGGACGAAATACGCATTCATCCATGACTTACTTCTGCGTTGAGACTTGCGGCTGCCTGCATGAAGAGATGAATGATTGGACACGATGTTCCCCGTAACCTCGCTGCATCCAGCTCGCCGATTGCACGGTCGTACGCCATCATCTTGCTTTGCATCTGCAGCGTAAGGCTGGGACCCGTGCTTGCCTGTGGACCACAGATATGAGAAACCAAGACACCAAACACAAGCCCATCACTCACAGCGAGAGTTCCCCTTGCGTGGAAACTCTGCTTCATATCAGCCAACGCCTTCAACTCGAATTGGATTTCATCAGGGTGATCATCTGAGAGGGGGACGAGACTGGGGATGTTCCCTGTTTGTCATGTGAGATATGAAGGTCCGAATTTGTGTTCGAATCCATGCACCGGGCAGCTAGCGATGTTGGTACTAAGGATCTTGTGATTGCGGGGAAGTACTGAATAAGTGGGTCCAGGCTGGTCGATGGTGAAAACCCCTCGAGATTACTTAATTTTGTCTTCGGAGATTTCCTCCGTTTCACAGTTTCCCCGACCCACTCGGTGGACTCTGCCCAAATATAAGGAAATTTAGGCTGCACATGCGACGTCCCCAAGGCTGGCTCTGACGAAGCCACATCCGCCTTGATACCACGCTGGACGAATCTGCAAGACCTGTATTGCCCATATATTCGCTTGGACTCCGATTCTCTTATACATCTCTCCAGCACCCCTTCCTTGACCAATCTGTCGTTTGCGTTGACTCCAGCGGCGGTGGACTGCATCACTTCTTCCAAATCTACCTTGTACTTCCCGAGACTACGTAATTTCAAGTTGGAGATATCTTCATCATCGTTGGGCACCATCTCAATGCTCCTTCCTTATATCCGACTGCCATCAGCTTTCAGAAGATCTGCAACCATCATTCTCTCCTCAGCTTGAAGGTGGTTCAAACACGATCTCCGAGCTATGCCAATCCTATCGAGCGGTATCAGCTTACCTCCGAAGACTTCCCATCCTGCATGGCTCTAGACCGCCTCCACTACATTGACATCAACATTGCATCCACCGTGCACTTGACGGACCATGACCTCCTGGAGTTGACATCAGCGTGGCCGCACCTGGAATGCCTTCTCATTAACGAAGAGTGGGGTTGGAAAACCGAAGGTGGGGTCACGCCAAATGGCCTCCTTCGGCTCCTTCAGAGTTATAGTCCATTCCAGCGTCGTTTTTGTCTGGCTATGGATACACGGGGCTACGCAAAAAGCTCTCAGGTTCCGGAGTCGGCTCAGATAGCAGAACTTATCACACGTGTCCCACTTTCCGTTAACATGGCCGATTCCATGATCCAACCTGAATCTGTGGAAGCTTCGGGAAATTTGTGTAGGAAGATCATGCAGCCACGCGCGGCCGTCACGTCCGCGTTCTGGGGTACTCCCGCGATGGCAGATCGCCTGGATTCGGAGATGATGAAGAGGTTGTAGGAAGACGTGTTCGTGAACTTGAAGGCTCACGGGAGATATAGGTTTTCACCAACTATGGGCCGTTTGGACGACAGACGAACATGAGACGGGTTATGGTGCAAGGTGTTTAATATTTTTAATGTTTTTTCCTCGACTCGGTCTGGATTTCGGTCGTTATCTCCCCTGGTTCTATGACGTGGTGATGGCGTTTTTCCTTTGGCTCGGACGTTTAGCTCTTGCTCGCGAACATGGACGTCGACATACCCTAGTGTATTGGTGGTTCCTTTCTACATACGTTGTAATGTCATATCTTCACTGTCTGGTATATCAGTAACAACACAGATAAGTCCTTTCAAAGAATGCCTGGGTGAGGTTCTTGAGGCGGCCGGCCGCCACAAGGTCAACTTGCGACAGTGTTATCGCATTCAAATTTGGGACCGGCGAGAAAATGTTCAGTCACGGTGTCCCTACTAGCACTAGCTGTTCTTCCGCATCGTCCCAAGAAGCATCATGCCAGGATATTGTTGGCAAATTTATAAATAGTGGCTGAATCATGTCTGATGGAATACTAACCATAGACCGCTGTCGATGGAATCAGGGATGTGATGTTCCATGCGCCGATACTACGATCAAGGTCGACTAGCCTGGACTTGCGACAAATTTGTAACATTCTTGCATTGTCTCCAATTTGGGTGACTCACGCGGAATATTGTGTATTTGGGTCCTCATACTGCTGAGTACCTCTACTAAGTAACTAAGTAACCGTAGTTACATAAATCAACTCATAAATATGCAATGTACCGGAAACATTGACTCGGATACCCACGATGATATCACCTGAGGGTTGCGAACCCGACCTGGAAAGTATTGTGATCGAACACGGTGTATACGCCCTCCAGGAATGTGAACCCAACATTCCAAAATTCTAGGCCATACTATAGTCAGAAACAGTCGCTCGAACACTGCAAAAGGGGTACAGGAAGTGATAAGCACTAAATCTCACCGGTATGCGCGCGCTGAGCAATGATGGAGCAGAAACAACGGGAAGAATCTTCTGAAATTCGTGCAAGTTGGAAAGCTTTAGTAGGGATTTCAAACGTCCTGCCACCGAAGGTGAGGGCCAGTTTCAAGGATAGCAAACGCTTGCAGGGTACTGCGGGTTGTCGATAAAAACAAGTTACCTTGAAACGCAGTCGGAACTCACAGTGATAGTAACCCAAGCCTGCATGTTCCACAAGTCTACCATCAAGGCGTCTGTAAAATTCTGCAACCCGGTCCCAATCTCCGAAGATGTAGTTTGCACCCGTGTCGATAACAACAGGTACATTTTCGAGGAGTTTAACACCATTGACACGAACATCATCCATGGCAACCTGCCAGAATCCCTACATAAATACTAATGTTAGCATCATCTGCTCCCATCTGCCATTTTTAACTCACAGGATCTGTTACGGGTATATAAGTGATGGCGCCATTATACAGCATACTGTTTGCTCCACCGATGTACATCTCGGCTCCAGAAGAAGAGAGTTTCAATGAGAATGTCGGATTAATTAGCTTACGTTGTGTGACAAGCGATGCAAACAGTGAATAATCCGAGTCACCAAACGTCGAGACGGAATGGAAAGCTAATCCCAATAAACCATCAGTTTGTGTATATGCATATTGGTATGCCGGAGCAGCAGTGAGCGATGTTGCGGAACCAAAGGTTTGAGGGTCCGACTATTGTAGCGTCAGAATTCGATATTCAATCATGTTCATAAGCAATAAAAAACATACAGTGAGACCAGCGATAGTTACAGTATCAGTATATCGATCACCTTCGATGGTGTTTCCAGCCGCATATGAGAGCCGAAATGGCTGAGCCTGCTTCGCAGATTTGGATGAATGGGGATCCCATAGGTCGCTCCTTCCAGAAATCCCAGCACAGCCGGTCTGCAGCACCCACATATCGCTGCATCGAGTTAAAAAAAAACAGTTGTGTGAACTAAGAGAAAGCACTTACGCTGCAGCAGTGTCTACGAAGACTGTGAGGTAGATCACGGTAAACACATGCCAGAATGAGATGATGATAATTTTACCATTCAAGGTCCTGGGAGGAGTGCCAATCGAAATCTCGGCACTCCACATCTTGACGAAATTAGCGATAGTCAGTGGGACACTAGCGCCACGTGTTCCGAGCTCAGACTCGGACCGGTTGACGGCGAAAGGGTGTATCGTCCCCGTGTTCATCTTGTAATTGTCTAGCCCATTTAGGATCTTCCTGAAACAAAATGCCTAAGCAGACCAAAATGTAACAGTTTATTCCACGTACTCTCTGATTGATATAGCATGAGAGCTGATTTCATTGAGATCAATACTTCCGTTGGAGTTAAGAAAGCAAGAGTGTCTAGTGAGTGGTATGGCTATGCCACCTGCATTCCTGTTTGGTATAGGTTTTGCAATGGCGAGAGAAACCAGTCTGACGATGATTGCAAAAATGGTTATCATAATGAATCGCATTGTGGAGGAGTGGAACTTGAAGAAGGTACGGGCGATGAAATATCCACTCGCAGACCTTAATAACAGGAAGCCAACCTACGACAATTGATCGTGACATATCAATGAAGCATACATTATTAGGTGAAACTGGTGATGTGGCAGACAGGTTCCTACACGTCCATCACTGTTTGCGTGAGGGAATCAGATGGATGCATCCTAATTCCGAGTGGCAGTGTGTGTATTCGCCTCAGAGTCGTTGGCGGGTTCTCTGCGCCACGATGGCTTCTTCCGCTTGCTGTCTTGTACATTTTGCATGGTCCACTCTACTCCACAGGGACTGCAGGACATTTACGTTAGTTCTCAAATATTGGGAGAGTATAGTCGGGCCCGGCGAGGATGCGGCTGATCTGACGAGGAACTGCAAAGCCCAAACAAAATTCATATGGATGAAGAATGGAAAATTTCCCTGTTCGTTCGCGTACCTGTAAAACACTGAGTCCTGACTCGTTATTGAGGAGCGGATAGCGGATGTTGTGATTGGCATGATACTGATTCACTTCCGCCACTTGGCTCCAAGTGTCGTTCGGATGACGCCACCGTATCATCCCTGATCCATACGTTTGACCTATGCGTTATTGGATTTGTTTGTATCACTGGCAATCGCCGTGGCTTGGCTTCTCGTTGTTAAGGTCTGTGACGGTGCCGACTTCGAAGTGCCGCAACCACTCACCGACTCCATTGTCGCTTTTGGCACCAAGCAATAATTTCAATAGTCCATACTAGTTGCACCCTATGGTAGTTCCGCAAAAACAAAAAAACTTCAATGATGAACTTCTCAATCATGCGGATTTTACACAGTAAACGCACGAGTTCCAACATATACACCATGCCGACGATCGATTCATACAATATGTTCAAGAAAAAGGGTATTTTTCAAAATTTGTCCATCAATGCACCGAAATGGAGATATCGCGTTAACACTAACAAGCCAGCCCAGAACAGCAAGTCCCACCTAAAACACATCCTCGTCCCACCTAAAACACATCCTCGTCAGCATCGGATGGATTACCAATGTGCCCAAATACCTGTCTGCTTCTGGTCGAGGAACAATGATGAATAAATCTGTTTTGTGATTTTGTTCTTGTTCTTGTGTCTCTGAGGCAAGTACTTTCGAATCTCTGGAAGAGGCGGGAAAATAACCTACCTGCTTAAGCCTAGGGAAGAAGTTGGTACGGATTGTTCTGACATCGATAAAAACAAAAGCAGAATAAACAAGTGCATATCATTACGCGACAGTAAAAACTGTTCACCTAGGAATACAGAAACAATGATTGATGGGAGGAGCAGGTACACACCCGTACGAAACATCAAATGATATATTTCACTTCACACATACCACATAGACCAACGTACACGTCATGTCGCAGACGCTGAAGCCGTCATGGTCTTAGTCGGGACTAGAGCATGATTGTCGATAGCAATACCTGAAATTTCGGACCAACCGGTACATGTACGCAGGCACGCGGTGAGAGAAAGGAATAAAAAACAGAAGAAAAAAAAACAGAAACATACTCTGCGTCGCGTCTGCAGTCTTGTGGATCCAGATTAGCCAATAGCTCAGCTCGAACATGTCGTTTCTGTCGCGATATGCAAGAATGGTAAAGGATACGAAAAGGGAGACGAAACTAAGTGAAAAAATGACGAACTGCGCATTCTTTGTCCGGTCTTTAATATAGTTGGCGACGATGGAAACGTTGCGGAAATCGAGCGCAGCGTCGATCTTGTCCATAAAGTGGTAGGCTGCCCAAGAACGCTCAATCAAATCTATGCCCCGAGTCACACGACGGAAGACTTCACCTTGAAAACGTGCAGCGCAAACACAAGCGCCAGAGAGCCCAGTGTCTGCAAAATGCAATCCATCCCATGCTCTAATAACACCACATAGGAATGCGACGCACCTTTTCGCCGCCAAAGGTTAGAGATGTTTTCGGTCTTTTCTGTTCTCGAGGAAGGACGCTTGGCCGAAGAGCGTCGTGTCTTGGATGTAGGCAGAGATCCCATTTACTCCTCTTGTTCTTCCTTGATCGCCTGGTGAGAACTTCCATTGCTCAAATATCTCCGCGTAATCTCTTCTGCGTCCTGGTATTCTTCGTCGTTGAGGGACCTACGTGACTTCTTCCGAACAGGAGCTACCTCAGGTCGCCACTCCTCCTCCGCTTCGGCATCCAGGTCTTCTCCTTCCTCATCTGTCTCAGGTACCTCACTCAGCTTCATCCTTGTGGAAGCCCTACCCCTCTCGTCTGCTGCGGCTCAGCACTGGCGCTTCCCTTTGACGTTGAAGAAGGTTTTGCGCGCGCCCACGAGGATGAAGGAGGCTTTGACCTGGACCTCGAGGAGGAATTGACCGCGTTTTCAGCCTTTCTTTTGCCTGTGGTGGTATCTAAGCCCGACTCATTCTGCAGTTCCAATGTGCGTGGACTGACTTCTTTGCGGCAGTGGATGACTTTTCAAAGTTCAGTACGCACCGTTTCTCCCATTTTTTGTCCCCAAGGACGCTCTGAGGAGACTGCTGTAGGTGAATCTTGTCGTTGCAAGTTCGAAGCCGCGTTTGGCTGGAGATGAGAAGGAATCAAGATCAAGATTTTCAACGGATCGCAGCTGAAGAAAGGACTTACTTGACGTTTTTGCCGTCCGTGACGCGGGTCCCGGTCAAACTTAGTACGTCCACCTGGTCACTTGCTCAAATTACTCACACCATATTTCCATGATCGGGACAAGAGCCAAAAATCGGAGACAATGGGCAAGACAAAATACATTATGGACTCACTGGACCACTCAAAGAGTGTCATTGCAACCAAGCGCAATGCAGAATAACATGGTGTGGAGTTGCAAGCAGAAGGTACTGAGGTAACATTCCCACACCATCATATTACATACCATTACCGATCGAAAGGGAACCAAAAAATTATTGTGGCTACGCAGATCAATCGATCACTCTTGGCAAAAACGTTGTCTGCGTAGTTGTGAAAGTGAAAGAGTCTACCATCCTGGTCGAATCAGTTGGGGGACCAACTGCTGGGAGACTAAGACGTGTCTGCATACACTATCACGCACAATATTGTCCTCAGTAGATCTCACGCCAGCCTTTTTTCAGAGACTTGATGAAAACATACAGATCGCATTAGAAGAGAACATTAGCTTCTCTGATAAAAACTTTATGAAAAAAAGGTAAGTGTGTCGGCATTTGAAAGATTCCTGACAACCCGCCCGACGAGGGCGCTCCGTGCCGCTCGACTGCAGCATCATTGGAAATAAACAGTCTGTACTTCGCTTTGGGCAAACGCCAGGTTGCAGTGTGGACACCGCCGTTGACGTGTCGAGATGCGGGTCTCCACGCATGGTTTGCAAAACGCTGGCCAAGTATGGGTGAGTATCCTAGTCGACAAAAAAGAGTTCAAAGCACGACGTACTGTGCATGCATTTCGTCAACACGACTTCACGCATACCTTGCTTGCAGGTCGTGCATTTAACGATTTTCTGGGGAGAAAAAAAGAGCCGTTTACAAGACCATCCATCACGCCAGACGGGTACGTACCCAAAGCCCTTCGTTTTCCTGAGCGAGCGCTTCCTCCCGCGCACTCGCAGGGGCGGCTGCCGAAGTCATCTTCTTGATCTTCTTTTCGGCTTCCTTTCTCGTCCGAGAAATCTCTTCCTCCGCAGCTTTCAACGACGACTCAAGTTTACGGATATAGCCACCTCGTTCGCTCGCAAAAGCAACGGTCTGGAGAGTCGAATAAATTCATGCGTGCCCAGAGAATAGAATATACTGTACGTACCTCAGTTACGCGTTTTTTCTCTGCTTCCATCATCGCTTGCGATTTCGAAAGGTCACCTTCGAGCGTCTTAATCCGCTTTTCCGCACTATCGACCGCCTTCCGGCTCAAGATATTCATCTTCTCGAGGTCAGCCTTGTAGATGGACAATTGAGACAGGCTGGAAATGGTAAGATGAAAAGACGCACAACTTGGCCGCTGAGAAGTTTCTCAACCTCTGCAGCACGTTCGACGGCCTTACCCTGCTTCTCGAGCTGACGGACCATCGCCTTTCGTTCCGATTCGCCCATCTCCTTTTCGCGCATGGCAGCAAAGTACTTGTTTTCCGCCTTGGCTTTCTGTGTTGTCCCATCACACCAAAAGTCGTCGGTCTGTTCAGGTAATAAAACGAAAAACGAAAACAAACGAACCTCGTGGGCAGCCTTTTGCAATTTTTCTTCAAACGCAGCCAGGTCAAACACCTTCTTTTTCACCTGTTGATCCAGGCTCTCCCAAAGAGAGGACAGCCGATCGATCTCTGCGAACAACGACGCCTCTGCTTGCGCTTGCTGTTCTGTAAGTAAGTGCAACTTTTGAAGCTCGTCTTGCTTTGCCTCGAGTTGTAGTGCAAGGGGCCGAATTTCTGGTGTGGAGGACTCTCCGAAAATGGAACGATAACGGGCCAAATCTTTCGATGTTCTTGCAAGCTCCGCACGAGCGGTAGATTCGGTCGTGATGTGCTGTGCGACGTCGGGATGGTCATTGTTCAGTGTAGACAAGGCTTGTTCGAGCGCTGAAGACTTGGCTTCAGCCTCACTGTAAAAAAAGTTAGCCGATAGGTAGAACGAAAGCTCGAAAAAGTTTCTTACTCCAGTTTCCGCTGTAGAGTATGAACGTAGTCGAGGTCGTCAAGTTTGCCCTCGAAAAAGTACTTCATGAGGTCCTCGTTGCCGGACAAGGCCGCGAGCCTGGCCTTATGCCGCGCAACTTCTGACTGTAACTGCGATATCCGCTCCGATCGTGACTCAGCAAGTTCCTTCAGTTCGTGTATGGACTGAGTCTTAACCGAGTCCCTGGCTTTCCGTTCCAATAACTCGGCTCCATACTGATCGCGCAGTTCGCGGACTCGAAGGTTGTCTGCGTCGCGTTTCGACAAGAGCGTCTTGAGTTCTTGGGTTGCTTGCTGTGCTGCAACCTACGTGACGTGAGAATGACTGACGGTGGAACTTTTCGACGACGGACTTGGATTTCTTCCTCAAACTCCTTTCGTGATGTTCGGAGTTGATCGAGCACGCCGTTGAGCTGAGTAATCTCATGTGTGTTGTTCGCCAGCGCGCTTTCGAGGCGCGATGCGTGGTCCAACAACAACCTGTAATGTGGAGTTTCGCTAATAACTTCTACTGATGGCGCTTGTACCTAAAAGCGAACATTAGATCGATTCAATCAACAATATTGTCCGTACCTCTATTCTGAGACCGGTGATCTCTTCCGTCAGCCGATTATTCTCGGCCTCTAGCATCGAGATTTGTTCTGTCTTATGTTTCAAGGCAGCTCGAAGCTCCTCCGAATCTCCTGGTGGTAAGTGATCGTGACCGTTCACCTGAGTGTGCTAGACCATCCATAAGTAACGAATTGATGTATTCATCTTGTACATACCGGTGGTGAATTCGAATGGGCCTGCGGTGATCCGCTACCTCGTCGAACATCCTCCATTGCTGATCGGTCCCTGGGCGATGACGACGACTGCACCTGCATCGCAGTGGCAGTACGACTCTTCAGTCTATCGATTCGCGTCTCCGCAGTCGCAAGCTGCTCCTGGAATCGTATCCTATCCGCCTCGACCTCTTCCAACCGATTCCGCATTGCCAGGACCTCGGAACGAAGTGCCACACGCTGTTTCTCTGAGTGGACATGAGACGCAGTGCGGACTAACAAGCACGCACCTCCGTTTGCGCCGTTTGACAACGCTGATACGTCGCGTCGTGAGCGACGACCGGTCGCGACTTGAGGAAGCTTGTCACGAGGCGTTGTGTCGCGTGCATATTCTGCTCCAACGCTGCTCTTAAGCTGGAGTCGGCCGATATATGCTGCGAGAGATCAAACAAGTCTATGCGGAAAACATGAGACACGATCGACTCAGACCGTGATATGAAAAAGACCCACTATTGGCGTCGGCGACGACGTTGGGCATTTCGTCCTGTATTGTGAGAGTCCGTATCGTATCCACGAGCTAGAGTATGATGAAATGTCGGTTAACGACCAGCTGCGTCACCTGGATTTAACACGGAGGTGTCTCACCTGTTCCCAGCACGCAGCGATCGCGACCAAGCCCGCCTCACAAGTACTTTTGCGCTGCTCCAACTGTGCGATACGCGCCTGACTTTTCTCGTTCTCTCGTGCGTAGTGACGCATCCGACGAAACAAGGCATCCTTGCGAAACAGCTATACCCATACAAAAAGGAAATGTGACTACGAAGGATACGTCGACACGGGGTGAGCCCACCTCGAGCTGTTCATCCGCCGTAGGCTCGGAGTCAGATGCGCCATTGGCGACGGAATAAGGACTTGCGCCGATTCCGGGAGACGTAACGACCCGTTTTTTCGGTTGCGCGGCGAGCTCAGCGTCGTCTGCAAGAGGTCGTTTCCTCGACTCCATCGTTGCATAGAGACAAGTTTGTGCAAGCAAACTACTCTTTGACAAGTAATTTCAAACTCCGATACCCTTCGTCAGAAATTAGTAGCTAGCTATCTGTAGCTCCAGTAATTCCTCCTCGTCCAACTCTATTATTTCACAGTCTGCCTTGTCACCGTTTCCAATTTGTGTCTCGACACACGTAAAATCCATTGGCTAGTCGATAACATCGGCAATCAATACACCCATACTAAGCACAATCAGGCTTACCTTGTCCAAGACCGTCATAGGTTGGTCTGTTCGAGCAGTCAGCGAACCACCTAAAGCGCTACGACGACACTTACGCCAAACGCCCGTATCGTACATCACACCCTGTCCTGCGTTCGCTACAAACGCCTTTATCGTCCG
>JBBPPG010000987.1:0-12735 GCA_038091855.1 Leccinellum luteum
ACAGCATACAGAACAATGAATAAACATGGCATTGTTAGTACATATCACCACTCTTCAGAGTGGAACACAATGATTCACTTTCTGTCATTGAAAAACAGAAAGGTTGATAAATAAACATGCCAGGCATCATTAGCATATATTCTTGATATATAATATTTTAATATATCCAACTTACTTGCTGTGATTTGCAGAACAGGGAGAAAACAAATAAAGTGGCAATATCAATATCACCACACTGATGCATTCCACAATACTCAACTCACATGCTATAATTTACAAAGTAGAAAACAACAAATAAGCAAAATTCATTAGCACCACCACTCTTTAAAGCACTCCAGCATAAAGAACTTACTTGCTTTCATTTGAAAAAGAGAAACATCAATAAATAAACATAGTACTTTCTAAAATATGCAACTCACATCCTATTATTTCCAGCACAGAAACAACAATGAAACAATATGACATCATCAGCATCACTGCTCTCTGGAATATTTCACAATATGCAACTCACAAACTGTCATTTGCATAGTAGAAAAAATAATGAAGGGAACATGCCATCATCAGCTAGCATCTAATGAAAAACTCTGCAAGATAAAACTCACTCGCTGTCAGTTATAGAAGAGAGAGAACAAAAGATGAATATGGCATAATGAGCATCAACATTCTAAGGAATACTTCACAAGACTCAACTTGCTAGGATTTGCAGAACAAAATAATAAAAAATAAATAGCATTCCTACTCTCTAGAATATCCACTTACTTGCTATTGTTTACAAATCAGAATGAAGATGACATTATCAACACCATCAACACCATCACATTCTGAGATACATAACTCACAAACTGTTATTTCCATAGTAGAAAGATAATAAATGAACCAAACATTATTAGCATCACTACTCTCTGGAACATTCCATAATACACAACTCACATTCTGATATTTCCAAATAAAAAGAAACAAATGAATATCAACATTACAACTCTATAGAACAATCTGTAAGAAATGATTTACATCCTGTGATTTGCAGAAGTGAATGAAAAATAAATGGTCATAATATTATCACTGACACGCTGTCATTTGCAAAAGAGAATAAATATTGTATAATTAATACCATAGTACTCTGGAATGTTCCATAACACACAACTCACATACTATTAGTTTAATGGCAGAAAAATAAAAAAATAAAAAATAGCATCATTAGCATTATTATTCTCTGGTATATTCTGTGATCGACTAACCACCTGTTTTTTATTTTTTATTTTAATCCAGAAAGAACAGTGAATAAACACAACAAAAATATCTAGAATAGTGCCAATATAAAACTCACTCCCTGTCATTGGAATAGAATGACCAATGAACATGACATAATGAGTATAGCCAATGATTCTATGAATAACACATAACACACATCCTGTGATTTGAAAAGCAAGCAACTAATTGATTAACATGGCATCTGCAATATTCCACAATATACACCTTACATACTGTTAATCACAGAAATATAAAAATGTAGAATGAGTGAGGAATCATTAGTGTTACCACTCTCTGCAATGGATCATGATACACAACTCACTTTCTAGCATTTGCAAAATAGACAAATAATAAATGGCCATGATATTATTAACATCTCTGCTCTCTGAAACATTCCACATTCCACAACTCACATACTGTTGTTGAAAAATGGAAATGATGATTGAAATTGTGATCATCAGCAATGCCTATTTTCAAAATAAACTTACCTCCTGTGATCCAAAGAATAGAGTGAATAATATGATATCATCAGTATCATCACTGGATGAAACATTTCATAATATGTAACTCACATACTATTAATAATGTCCAGATCATAATGAATCATGAATATATATTATTGTTACAATAATTCTCTGAATATTCCACAATGGACAACTCACATACTATTATTTCCAGAGTAGATAGGATAACAAATAAACATGGCATAGTTAGCAACATCACTCTCTAAAATGTGCCTTAATACATAACTCACTCGCTATTGTTTTCAAAATAGGAAAACAAACCATGAACATAACACAATTTGTTAACATTACAACTCCCCAGAGCATTCCACAATACAAAACTCACTTCCTGTCAAGTGTGAAATAGAAAAACAATGAGAGAACACAATATTATCAACATCACTATTTTCTGCAATGCCTAACATACTTTCTGTTATGTGCAAAACAAAAAGGACAAAACATGGCACCATTAGCCTCAACACCACACTGGAAAATATGCTGTAATATGAACTCACTTTCTGTTATTTGCAGCAAAAAATTAAATGAATCCATATGGCATTATTAGTACCATCACACTTTGAAACATTCCAGAATACACAACTTACTTCCTGTCATGTGTAAATCAGAGTAAATAAAAAATGAGCATTGCATCATTAGCATTACTACCACTCTGTGGAACATTCTACAATGCATAACTCACTCTCTATTATTTGTAAATCAGAACAAACAAACATGAAGATGAAATCATGACAACTCTCAGGAATGTGCAACTCACTTCCTGTCATATGCAGATCAGAAACACAATGAAATTATGGTATCATTAACATGACTACTTTCTGGAACATTTCACACAACAAAACTCACAAACTATCATTTCCAGAGCAAAAGCAATGAATAATTATGACATCATTAGCACTGCTTTCTGGTATATCTGCATTACATAACTCACAAGCTATCATTTCCAAGAAGGAAAAATGACAGAACATGAAAAAATCAGTATTACTACTCTATGGAACATTCCATAACACATAACTCACTTCCTGCCATATTGCAAACCAGAGAAACAATAAAAGAGCATGGAATTATCAGCACTAAGTTAAATATTCTTGGAAACCATCTGTAATTCACCAACTGTCATTTGGTAAATAGAAATAATGATAAATAAGCAAGGCATTGCTCTAGCATATTCCATAATACATAACTCACTCTCTGGTAAAAGTTTGTAGAATAAAAATAACAATATTTGAAAGGTATTGATGTCACCACTCTCTTGACATTCTAAAATATACAACTCACTTGCTATAAATAATAGATAAACCACTGGCATTACCAATCTAAGGAATATATCACAATATAAAACTCACTTGCTACAATAATTTGCAAAATAGAAAAAATGATGATGATGATGATGATTGAACATCACATTTGTCAAGCAAGAGAACAAATAATGGAAATAACATAATTGGTAATTTAGAATCATTCCTGGAATCGACAATATATAACTCACTAACTGCCATTTGCAGAATAGAAACAATGAATAAACACAACATTATTAGTACACTATACTCTGAATCAATACATAGCCTACTGCCTATTATTTGAAGATAAAAATCAATTAAAAAAAGGAAATAATATCATCAGTGTTATTGCCTAAAACATGCCATTCCATACTAACTTGCTGTAAATTACACAACAGCAGAACAATGATTCAGATGACATCACCACTATTCCCAAGGTATAACTCACCAACTGTCATTTATGTAGAGAACAGAAAGAATAATGAATGAACAATCCATCATTAATATCACTCCTCTCTCTAACATTTCACAATGCACAACTCACATCCTGTCATGCACAAAAGAGAAAGAACAAGATGAATATGACATGATCAGCATTACCATTTTAAGGAACATTCCATACTACACAACTCACTTGCTGTCATTTGCAGAACCAAGTGAATGAACATGATAACATTAGTTCCATCACTCTCCACACATTCCACAAGACATAACTCACATACTATTATTTCCAGAGTAGAACAAACAATGAATGAACATGGCATGATTAACATCACCAATACACTTCAGAACATTGCATAATACACAACACACATACTGTTGTTTCCAGGACAGACAGAATATGAATGAACATAGCATCATCAGCATTATCACTCTCTGTAAAATTCAGTGATACACAACTCACTTTCTGTCATTGGCAAATAAAAAGAACAATGAATGCACACATAGCATGATTCCTGAGGAACACTCCTCAATATAACTCACCAACTGCCATTTTCAGAACAGATAATAAATAGACATGGCAGAATCAGTAATTTCAAGGTATTCCACAAGACACAGCTCACTTCCTGTGATTTGCAGAACAGAAAAGACAATAAATGAAAATGGTATTATTAGCCTCTGGGATTTTGCCCAATACAAAAAACCCACATCCTGTCATTTTCAAAGCAGAAATTAAAACGAATGGATATCAACATCACCACTTTTTGGAATATTCCACAATATAGAACTCACTTCCTGTTATTTCCAGAGAATGAATGATATACATTAAATGATGATTGATTTTATCTATTTTCCATAATGAATAACTGACTTTCTGCAAATCCCATAGTGACATAGAAATGATTAGCATATCTTTTTTATGTTTGAACTAATTCATATCAAACTATCTTACCCAAAAGTGTGGGAACCATTTTTCAAGCCTTGCTGGATCTATCTTGTTGAAACTGTGTACAGGGAATGCAGATTGATGCAGCTCATCCATTACTGATATGATACTTTGTTGAGATTTATCATTAGCCTGTAATCAATAAATCATTTTTAGTCACTTACTCTTGAACTGCATATTTGATGCACAGTGCTATATTTATTTCCTGGGCAGTCACAAATAACATTTGCAGAGCCTTCTCATTCAAGGCTCTTGCTGTAGTCTCCAGTAGCATATTACACCCCTCGTTAGAGTTGTGCATCCCTTCCATGCATGTAAGTTCTATATGTTCAACCATTTATCATGATGAGATCACATACCTGCCATCCGAATATTATATTTCGGTGCATACTTCAATTGAGAGAGACGATGCCATATATTAGCCTTCTCAAATACTCCATCAATGAGCATCTGAGCCTTTGCAACCTTCTCCTCTCGTGCCAGCTGTCGATCTCCACTGGATAGGTTACTCATGGCTACAGCCAGTAATGCATCAAATTTGGTAAACAACACAATAACAGGAACTGGACAAGCTGTGAATCCGAGAAGACTGTCACAAAAACGAACCTACTGCTTCTAGTATCACACTCATCAAAAAACATTTCCTCGGAATGTTGGATTGCCCGGTCAAGTTTATCCATTGGGATACAGTACCTATGACTGGTAAACAACCACTGAGTCAAACCTACACTGCTCAAGCATTACCATATGGCATGAATCCGTTTCTTGAGAAAAGTCGTCTTTGCACGATCAGCAATGAACTCCTTTAGTTGTTGAAATTCATCTTGAGAACCAGCCTCGAAGCCGCGCGAGTCATGGAAGACAAATTTGTCGTTGCTCCGGAATATCAATTCATTTTCGATGTTGTGTATTCCGCGCTAACATACATTGATAAGAACGCATCTCATATGTGAACCCACAGGCAAAGTGACCATGTAGCAATACTCACCCACTCGGATCCCTCGACTTGGGTCAGATCGATCTACTCGCACACGGTTTGGTACTCCACTCATCGATACATATCAAACATGATCGCACCTCGTTTCCCTCTCCATCATAGACCCCCGGGGTTTCGTTTTCAACAGAGTTACAGATCGCGCGGAGAATGGTCGTCTTGCCAGAATTCGCCCGCCCAATGACTAGGATCCTGAAGCGGCCAAATTTCTCTCGGATGTTTTCGAAACCGCTTGTGTCTTGTGTCGCCATCTCTTGCAAGCGTGAGGGTATTGTTGAAGAATCTGTAGAACGTAGAGTTGAAGCAGTACTTGGTAGTGGGGCCGAAGGAAAGACGTCAAAGGCAGTGCGCGCCGATAGATACCTACTTCCGACATCCGATTCCTGGCATTTCCCGAGGGACGATTCGGAGGACATTCGTGACGCATGCCATTCACTGGTAGGCTTTCAAGATTCTTCCGGAGGTCTAGTGCATTCCGCAGACTGGGGGTCGTGGTCTGGGTTGAAGCTGACTGTCGCATGCCATCGAAATTCACGTCTAACAACATGCTTTCAGCCTGCGGTAAATAACAATCAGAACATCTCCATTTTTCGGGGGGTAAAAGTTAGTATTTCATAGTATAGAAAAACTGCATAAATCATCGTATTTCTAGAAAATAGCAGGCAAGTTCGAAAACATACTAGATAGTACTTCACTCCGCACGTACTACTATGTCGTGTTCCATCAGCCTGCCAACTTCAGGCACCTCCACCCGAGACTACCCAAACGGCCCACTCTTGCCTGCGCATTGCCCCGTGGATCGTGATGGTAACAGTCGACATCGATTTGATTTCGAGCCATGAATCTGGTCTCGAAGGCAGTCCCTCCTGTATTGCCCAAGCATCACAGATGCACGAATACGTCGCTTTACGATGCTGCCCGAGGCCCACGGGTGGTATAGATAAGGTCGACAAACTGTGTACATCCGTTTTCCGTTACGAGTGGTGTGACATGCAGGTATTCGAGCTTATGCAAAGGCACTCGCTTCGAGCTTATCATGCCCAACGCGAATCTTCACAGACGTCTGAGACGAAACTTGATTTAATGCGCGTGTGCACACCCTTATGGCCGTCGGAGCGAATGATGTCTGACCATATGTAGCGTTCCCATCGTCGCAGCCAGCAACCCGAACTCGTCCTATCGAGGGAGGTCCGCCATATCTACAGTCTTGCAAAGCTCGAAGAACACCACCTCCGCAATAGCTTGCACCAGGAACCAGCGACACCTCAGGTACCAGAACGTAGACGAGCTAGAATCCGTCGTAAGTACTGGGAGCAGAACTGCTGATGGACACGTCGATCGAAGGCTGGTACCTCGTGTACATGGGCTGGGCCTGATGGCCGCACGCCAGGACAGATGGGACATTGCTGATACCGATGCTGCCGGACTGCCAGTGAGCGAAGACGGGTACTGTGTAGAAACGTGTCGGACCGGCCATAGACACCCGGAATGCCGTATATTTTCATTATTTTTCGGGTTCATATTTTTCTTGATTTCTGTTTCCATCCGTTGGAATCATATATGGCCACCATCACCTGCAAAATGGAATTTGGGGCCCAAGGATGCAGCTTCTCTAGATACCCATCAACTATCAGAAGAATCACAATCGAAGTGGCAAGGTCACCTTGTAGAGAGAACTCTACGCGGCGCCGAATGTTTCCATACGCCATTCATTTCGTCTCACTGCAGGACGGCAAACAATGGCGTTTCCAACTTTGATACGATTCCCGACCTTTCAGGGATAAGTTCACGTTATATTTTATCAAAACCCCTCCCTGAAAAGCGCAACATCTGCGTCAAGTTCGTCCGTCGGTATTCAAAAGAAATTCCCGAGGCGTGCACGAGGCTGGGATGTGCGCCTATGCTACGCGGTTTCGAGGCAATCCCTGCGGACTGGCTCATGGTCATCATGGGCCGACTCCGTCCGAATAAATACGTCCATCTTGGGGTCATGTAACCACTCTGATCAATTGGTACAACCAAGCCATGCAGAGGATCAGAAAGAAACTCGCTCAGTTGTACAAGGAGGTACTTACGTCCATGGCAACGTGCGCGAATCGAACGTGGTGTCGAGAACTAACTCGGGGAAGTGCATGTTTTGACTAGGCAGGAGAGCTCAGGAGGTGCAGTATTCGGCGGGTATGAATATTGAAGGACCCAAGGTTTAGCGGCTGGATGGCGTGGCCCAGGGAGAGCTCATTCTGGCGCAAGATGATATGGCAGCACTTTGGGGTTGGGCGCCCTTGTTCATGCAGACGGAGACGCATCCTGCAAAAAAAAAAAGTGTGGTGGCTCGCACCTGAGTATGTAGAAGATGTGTGGGCGGCATCAAAGTATTGGTATTGAACGCTAGTACAAGTTAGACGATCAATATCGACCCTCTGTGCTGTTGCACCAAAGTCACGATAAGCCTCGAATGCAGCAAGCGTAATGACGAAGAAGGCATATGAATCCAATGGACAGTGTGTGCGGACCGAGTCTCTTCAGGAGGGATGGGAATAAGAATACCAAGTCAATGATTGGCAACGGGTCTGAGTTCTCAGCGAGAGTTCACCGAATTCAGTTGAGGTAGAGTAATGAACGATTGGAGGACCATGACGGATTGTAGGAGTGATGACGTGCTTGACGAGGATGGATTGGAACGAGAAAGAAGTTGGACGTAGCCAAATTGCTGTGGTTTGTTTACCAAACCCTTTGGAAACCATCAATCACCACTAGTGCATCGCGTCTCTGCCCTAGGTTTCTCAGTGCGACTACACCCGTCTGCGTATTTGTACCTCGTGCAGCTCACAGACGACAGCCCGCACGCTGCCCTTGCACACTACCAATCCGCGGTCGATCTCCTTCAGACCCAACTCAAGAGAAGATTCATAACGAGCGGTAACGGTGGCGAACAAGCCGAGATCAAGAGCAACATCATCCACGAGTATCTCTGCAATAGTAGCATTTATGGTACGCCTGCTTGCTCCGATCCACTCCATCCAACGTTGACTTTTGTTGGTAATGTCGACGCTCTCCTCTCCCATGCCCTTCAATTTGACCCTCGTAACCTTGAAGCACTTCTGACCCTCGCCAGCGTCGTCTTCTCACATGAAAAGCAAAACGAGGCCCTCATCGCTCTCCGCACGTTTCCCAACTACCTGACGAGTCCGATGAACAATCTCACGCCCTCCTCTCGCTCAACGCGCTCCTCGTCCAGACACGCATAGCCCGCGCCAAGCTGCTGCTCGAATTTCGTGCCTACCCGGACGCCTGGCCCTACTCAAAGACGTGTTTGCTGCTGCTGCTGACGACGGTCACATCGAGGGCTTGTACCTCATGGCTTGGGTGTCGCCACGCGGACGAGAGACAGGGACGTTGCTGATGCTGATGCCGATGCTGCTGGGCTGAGCGAGGACGGTCGGCCGTTGGCGTGGCAGGACATGGCGAGGGACTGTTTGGAGACGGGTCAGACCGTGAGTGCACTTTCTTTATTCTCTCAGATAGCCAGATTAGACATTGATGTATTCGTGCGTGAATAGGTAGTTGCACGTGTCCTAAGGACACCCCACCCCCGCGGACATACCGCTGCTCAGACACGTCAAGGTACTTGTTGGGGAGTTGGTCGCGCTTGGTATCGATCCGTCTCCAGAGTAACGAGGAGTGGGCAGACACTAGCGATGGGGGAAAAGATGCAAGAATGGCATGACGGAGTCGCGTCGCAGCAAAAGGAAGAAAAGTAATGTACAGGTGCCTTTTATACAACAATTCTTTGACACGTGCCCGCTATTGCGAACCTCAATTCACCTCGAAAGATGTTAGCACTGCCTCACCTGTGCTCGATATCATCGTCGAGAAACACAAATGGTGATGGCGCAATATAACATTCCTTTAGATGGGGTTTCGGACACGACAAAGCGGTGTCGACACGATGTCGCAGGGACCGAGGAAAGGAAATATACCATTGGATCGCGTCCATACCACAGCAACTCCTCGCGCACAGGAGATCCGCCGGTACTAGCACGTAGCTCAATTATGGCGGCCCGATACCAAATTGTGCCTGTTCAATGCAAGTTTCATTCACGGGTTTGAACGTTCTCACTGAGTGTACCCTATGATATTTTATAGCTTCGTTGATCCGACATTCGACGGTTCAACTAGATAGTCGAAGACAACAGGCGCAAGGGTTTGATTCAAGGGGTTTTCAGCGCGAGCAACTCATTCGTTGGGATTCACTGCCCAAGGGTTGACCTCGATGTTGGCGTTGGAAATTTCTAGTAGCACTACTACTGTACTTTGGAAAAGTTGGTTCCCAGTCAGCATAGGTCTCCCAATCACCTGGCCATCAATATGTAGGCGTCGATTTTTTTTTCCTGGAAGCTCCGCATCATGACGGCTCGACCTAAAGTTCCAGCAGCGCCTTCGAGCGCGTTCAGCTAATAGGCAGCGGATCTGACGGAGCAGGATATTCCTAGTTACTAAGCCTGGCTATGTAGTGTACAGAGTTTTGCAAGAATCGACAATAAGCTAGTAGGCATATATCATTAGCTCGACTTGTACTCCTAGAGGATTTACCAACATGTAATTGCGAAAGTGTGCATAATCGCAGTAACAAGTTAATCCTATATATGCGGGATCATGGAAATCCAACAAATTGTTTCGTGTACGCCAGGATCGACAGACCGCAGGCTTAGTAGCATGAGGACCACGATGAACAAGCGGAAAATGACATACACGACGCCCGAAATCCCTAAGATCCGCAGTATCCATATGGCCTGTTTCGTCACCTTTCCCATCATGTTCCAGGAAATGAATATCCCGTAGATGGACAGAGCGCTGGCGAACAACAATACGGCGAGCATTCCAGCGGTAGCCACGCGCCATAACAGCCCCTCAACGTGTGAGGGAAAGAAAGAATCCCATGCAACATCAGGAAAACGACATCAATCTTATACGTACTTATTTCAACTCGTCGGCACCTTGTTTGTCTTACGGTACTTGTGACGTGAGGTTAAGCAAATAAGCAAATTAAGTCAAATAGTTGATTCAATTTTGTCACGCCTCTGTCGGAGTCAGGCTCACGTACTATGCCCTCTGGGCTCCCTACCTCTGTTGTGCATTCAACATATTGCCCTCGTTTTCTCTTGTCCTCGCCACTTCCGGCAAACGACGCCGACGCAACGACGACAGCGAACGACGCAAATGCCACGGCGACAATGACGACGCGACAATCTGTGTCGTCATTATCGCGTCTGTCCGTGTGGATGTAGCGGAGTTAAGCAACTTGGGTCCGAGTCGGCATGAGACTCGGATCGCGGGCGAAAGGGTGGGCGAGGTGATGAGCAGTGAAGGTAGACGAGTGCAGATAGGCTGGCTGGTATGTAATGTAGAAAGTACGGGCAAGAGCGGGCGGCACGGTGTGCAAGATCAATGCAAGATGCGGCGGGCAAGTAGTAGCGCGTCTGGGCCGTTTCGGTCAATATGTAACGCGTGACAAGGCGTGACGACATCAAACTATTTGACTTAATTTGCTTATTTGCTTAACCTCACGTCATAAGTACCGTAAGACAAACAAGGTGCCGACGAGTTGAAATAAGTACGTATAAGATTGATGTCGTTTTCCTGATGAAGGAAATGGACACCGATGAAGACAAGTGCTGACGCTCCTCCAGGCACAGATAATGTAGCCATGCGTTTAAAGTGCCAGGTCAGTTGGCCATCGTCCGTGATAGTGACCTCTGGCAGATAGCCGCCCAGGGTGGGTACTCGGTGTTCTTTGACGCAGGCCTCATTGGTCGTCCCTAACCCCAGACAGTCGATGAATGGTTGTGCTGCACTCAGCACCTTCAAGGTCAATGGTGATATGTCTCGAGACTCGTCCCAGCATGCAACCGCCATCTGTGTGAAACTGTTCGAATGGCTGTGCGTCCAAGCTCGTCAGAGTCTTGATCCAAAGCTAGTATTCTTTCTCATTCACATACCTGTATGACGTCTTTCCGGGCGAATTCAATCCCTTCCAATAGACTGGGACCGCACAGTGGATGTCCTTGGGCTTATACCACCAAGCCAGATACGTGAAACAAGTAAGAATACAGATGGCGAGCGTATCCACCTCCAGTTGTGTCGTTGGTAGCCTTCTTAGAGCACGAGCAACAAACTGGAAGATAAACCACGATAGTTGTAGGAATGCAATTGTCTTCGATAGCCAGTCTCCTTTGCTCCTGTCGTCTAGTTCCTTCTCTGATATTATCGGTACGCGAATAGAGTCCGCCTTGACAAATTCCAGAAGTTCGTGAGGGGTCAAAGGGGCGTATATTTCGCGCATATATGACCCCTTGTTGACAAAGAGCATGAAGCCACCCATCCACACGAAAAGAGAATGCTTCATAGTCCAACGATGACGGTCCAGCTCTGGATCGGAAGGTGGGACAACTTGTTCGCGTCCGAATACACTTGGAAGCATGCTGGCCATGTTGTAGTAGAACGATAAGAGCCTTTTTTTTTCATACCGCTACAGGAAGTCAGGTCAGTAGCAGAGTGAGATCGAGCGATCAGAACTTACACCGCCTGAATGCTTGTCGTTCACATCTATTTTCTTTTCATTGGCTTCCAGTGGGGCATTACAACATACAAGCCGAGGTTCAGACCCATACTTGACCCGTACCTCAACCGTCCCGTCCTGAAGAGCTTTGTTAAAATCTCTATATGTCGCATAACCGTCAATGAGCTGGTGGAATGCCCAAACCACGACACATTCCGGGGCCACAAGTGCCAAGAGCATGATGCACAAGCGACGAAACGCAACCGCAAGTCCAGATTCATTGGGACCAGGGATATTGGGGTGTATCGCTGTCCATGTAGAAGCAAAAAGCGTCGTGATGCAGCCGAGGACGATGCCAATCAAGGACCTTGTTTGAGTGCATGTTGGTGGGATAGTGGGTGTATATTCTCCGAGAAAGACGTTGAAACCAATATTTGTGTGAGGGATGTATGAGATGGGAGCCATTCAAGTGAGCAAGTGGAAAGAAGGACGAGCCGAGCCCGACCCCAAAGGTCGGTTCCACAAGTTCTCGTCATTGGAGGGAAGGTGTGCACGCACCAAACACGTTGCTGAAGATACAATAAGTATTTACTACTCACATGATGGAACCGCAAGCACTTACCACATCTTCCTCGTTTGAAAAAAAAAAAAGTGCCAACCACGGTACTTGCTGGCCCAGGCACCGCGTCTTATGCACACGCCACGTTTAACTCGATCTGCTGCCACTGCACACGTTCTCCCCC
>JBBPPG010000988.1:0-12734 GCA_038091855.1 Leccinellum luteum
GAGGGCGGTGGTGCGGCTGCGGCTGGGGAGGGGCAAGGGCAGGGGCAGGGGCAAGGGGAGGTGGTGAGGGTTGTAGATGTGCGGTTTGATGGGATGAAGGGGGAGGGGGGAAGGCATACGATCTTGGTGTTGCCGTGATGCTGGGCGGTCGATGGATTGATTACACCGCCCTTTTAATATCGAATTCAAAACTTTGGGCTCAGTGCTTGCGTTCAGGTCCTGTTGACATGCATGAAGTTTCTAAGTAGATCATTGACGATCGTAGAAGGACCTCAGAACTGACAGACCCTACTGAATATACTGGCGCTGTATCATTATTAGCACATCTCGAAAGATGGTTTGTGGTCGTTTAAAAGTTAGAATGATCATTTTCAATATATCCGCTGTTGAAACGTTGAGGATTGTTAGTAAGCAAGTCCGCTTTATCTGAATCGCATACCTTTTTTTCTTACTAACATTGAGGTACAAGTAAGATCACTGTCGAACATGTGCCGTCGTTGGCTTTGACAAAATCCGATCACCGGTCATGAACTGTTCCTGTGCCCAGTGGTATTTTTCGTCACAACTTCAAAGTTCAGGTTTTCTGATTGATGTTGAACGTAAAACGAGTGGGCGTCTAAAAACGTTGCTCTGCATTACTAAGAAAGCATGTTAGAATCAGTGTCAGGACTCTGGTCACCAGACTACGTACGGACGAACGTGGCCCTCACCTGGGTGGATATCATGGGGATCGATCGACATTTGGATTGTCGCATACTTCTTCCTCGCCCTCACAGTGACTACTGCTTCGACTCTACGTTCCATAGTCACGGTTGCTTCAACGGTACGATCACGCTCTGAATTCAGATATGGCAACAAACGCGACAGGTGGTTTTGAAAACATCCAAGAGAAATTTGGCCGTTTCAGGATCCTTATCATTGGGCGGGCCAACGCGGGCAAGACGATTATTCTCCGCGCGATCTGTAACACTACCGAAAACCCGGAGGTTTATGATGGAAAAGGCAAAAAGGTTCGTACCTGGTTTGATAGCTGTGGATGTCTGGTTTACCACACCGTGGGACTAGATCAATCTGACTCAGGTTGAGGGATCCAGGGGGGTGAGCATGACTATTAACATACTGGACTCGGACATAACGTATCTTTACTGATGCACGCTAGCGCGGAATGCACAAGATCGTCTGATGGTTCACCCACACTGTCTATAATGAATTGATTTTCCGGAGCAACGACAAATTCCTCTTCCATGATTCGCGGGGCTTCGAAGCTGGTTCCGCAGATGAATTCCAACGACTGAAGGAGTTCATCGCTGATCGTGCAAACACAACACATCTTGAGAAACGCATTCATGCTATTTGGTAATAGCTTGAATGGTGTCGGAAATAGTCATTGATAGGTTGTTGCTCTGTATAGGTACTGTATCCCGATGGATAAATTGGATCGGGCAATCCAGCGCTCTGATGAAATGTTTTTTGATGAGTGTGATACAAAAAATGGTGAGTTCGTTTTTGGCAAGGTTTTTTCAAGCTCACAACTTGTCCAGTGCCTGTTATTGTGTTGTTCACTAAGTTTGATGCATTGCTGCATCAGGAAACAGTGTTTTCCCACTGTAGTAAGGCACCCTTTTGAGTAGTGACAGTAGCATGCATAGTACTACATAGCCGTCGCGTAACTTTTACATACACGCTCCATACTATATAGCCGTCGCGGAACGGATTTTGTACAGCATATTACTACATATGGTCTTGTAGCGCCAACTCCAAACGTAAGGTATGACTCGAAATGTGTGACGAAGTCCTTGCGGATCATGTCTTCTAGCAAAGTCTGACATACACACTACGTAGTTGTATATATCACAAATATATGGTGAGCGACTTGAGATAACGGCGGGTATAGGTATACTGGGGGTGGGACTATGGAACCTGCCACACTCATCTGCGCACTTGTGCAGAGCGTCAGTGGCAGAGGCAGGTAGCGGTAACAAAAAAATTTACTCACCACCCCCGCCGTCCCTCCCTATTGCTCGATTGCAGTCCAGGCTCACAAATATATGGTGAGCGACTTGAGATAATCCAGTATACCGGGGGTGGTATGCAGCAAGAGGGACACGTCGAAAGCAAGGAGGATGCAGACAGAGGTGAGCGGAGGAGGCCGATAGCGGTTACATGAAAGGTTACTCACCAAACACTCTCCTCTCCTCCCCTTCGCTTGATCGGCTGATCGCAGGTTAGGTTTTCGAAATATATGGTGAGCGACTTGAGATAACGGTGGGTATACCGGGGGTGGGTCTGTGGAACCTGCCACGCTCGTCTGCAGACTTGTGGACGTTGTGAGCGGAAGAGGCCAATAGCAGTGACAAAAATTTACTCACCGGTGCATGTTCGCCTCACAGTAGGTGTTCCCTGTACTGATCAAATAGACGGAAATCTATAAATCTGTTTAGGTAGAATGAGTCAGCCTCCACCAACGAATGGCCTTGAATCCAACGAGGATGAACGGCACCGCTTGGGAACTTTGGTATTAAATGACAGGTTTGGACTAGGTGGTCAACAGGGATGACGGCGGCATTCGGTTGATGGTGGCGGGTGGAATGGCTGACGCGGAACATCCCAACCGTGGTGTCCAACTGGCGCAATGGTTTGAACCAATGGATATAAGCCAGCGGTTTGCGATAATCACCCAAGTGAGGAGGCAATTGGAAAATGACCCGAACCTGGGCCACTCGCAGCCCTGGAACCACAGTTATCAGTGTCGTTCACATACTTATCTAGTGTACATACCATGGAATCCACCACGATGGCGTGATTCATTATCTTCCTGAACCCGAACCAGGACCGTGTCAAACCTTGCAGGCGTGGCCTGTTTGCGAGGTCCATTCGAGCGGAGGGGATATGCGTGGACTCTGGCATAGTTCTTGCTTGGCATATGTCCGCAGTCCGGCAAAGCTAACATTACAGATTTGAAACAGTCGAAGCGGTCCTGTTGGATGGGTGGATGGAATCGACGACCAGTCGGGGGCAATGTGGCAAGGAATGCTTGAAGAGAATTGATGAACCCGACAGCACCGTGGTGCTGTTCAAGGTAGCGTAGTGGTTTCTGGACGAGTGGAGGTCGGTGAGAGATGCGGTACCGTGTACCAAGAGGGAAGGTTGAAGAACGGGGACGGTCGACATCTGGTCCATCATCACACCATGCCAGAAACGCTTTAAAGCGAATAAAGGCCTCTTGACGCTGCAACCATCTCGTCATCTGGATGGTATAATCTTTGCGGTTACTTGCAGCGTATGCCTTTTTGGCGTAATCAATGTGCAGCCGCTCCGAATTCTCGGTATTGAGACCATCCAGGCTCCCCAAAGCCTTGATGGTTGCTACGTAGTGGGTCAGCGAATGGAGTTTAGGGATATTGAAATGCTCGCGGCATCCGAGCTCGATGAAAATATCCTTCTCATTATGGAAGTTGTCTAGGGCTTCCTGCAGCGCAGATAAGGTGTCGTCCGTCTGAGTCTGGTACCGTGCGAGGTAGATAAAGTCGAGAAGATGGCGTGCTGCCTGGGTGACGCTGGGTGGGGTTGCGCCAACGAGACCACCAATGAATACGGCCTGAAGCTGTTTATGATCAGATCCAGTCCATTGTTTGATTTTAGAAATTCCCTCCGTAAAATGACGCAGACCCGAATAGACTGGCATTGCTTGAAAGCGGGTGTCCAGACCTTTTTTGCTGGCGATGGCGCAACACCATTTTTTGAGGTGGTCCTTGAAAACGCCTTGATGGAGTTGATGTAGTATGTCGGAGGTTATAGCAAGGAAGATATCAGAGTGGGGAAGGTCTGCCCAGAAGGGGGAGAAGACGGGACGAAGCCCATCAGCGATGAACTCAGGAGGGTATAGACCGGAGGCTTGTGCGTGGAGCGTGTGAATTGTTTGTTGTTGATTGCGAGGCGGAAATTCCCGGTTGACTTCTCTCTCGTCCGCACGCACGAGGCACTTGGGGCATCTATTCTGAGCACAACACGCGACCAGACACTGCTCTGGGTGGTCCCCAATGTAAGCTGCCACTATCGGGAAGATGCGCCGGACCCGCCCATCAGCACAAATCATGTCGACGCCATTTTCACCTGCAGCCACGAGTGGTTCAAGCATCTTCTTCATGCAATAATGGAAGAGTCGTTGACCCGCTACAGAGCTGTCATCAAACAGTTCCAGCTTCGACGCAGGTAGGTACCCTAGCAAGATGGAGGCGTGGCGAGAAGGCTGACGGCGGACCTGTTTGGAAATATTCCCTATGCTCAGGTACACGGGCCATGCGTTCTTGTCGCCTTTGAAACGCGACAGTTGAGTCTTGTCGGATGCCAGAATGACTGGTGCTACGGTAGCACCATCAGGCAAACGATGCTATCATTTGTCAGGTAAGTTCTCAATTCATATTTCTCGCACCACACTCACCTGCATTTCCCACCACCAGTCACCTGTCCACATCTCGTCGTACAGCCGAGTCCTTCCTTCTGGGTCTATGTACACTTTCTCTGGTGCGTATGCTATCTCTCCGTCGAAGGCTGGATTGCCTATTAACTCCCGAATGCAGGCTACAGGATCTCGAAGCCAGAGCTCAAGTTCTTCGGCTTCGGCTTCGTCGTTGCCCTGGGCCTCGGCTTCGGTTTCTTCGGTTTCCTCATGAGCTCGAATGAGCTCACAGCTCTATTCCGGACCAGTCGGTAGCTGATCAACCCGTTTCAGATAAGTGTTTTTGTTTTGAAAGGTTGGTCGAGTCCTCGTCCTCGTCTGTACAATAACAAGGTAAGTTGCTATCGCCAAGTGTTTCATTCCACTTACAATTGAGAGCTTTAAGAATTCATCCGTGGCACGTTGGTTCACGTTGTTGATGAGCCATTCCGCCAACTCCCATTCTTCCTTATCCTTGAAAGGTGCGTAATCACCTATTCCAGCAGCTTCCCGCGTGGCCCTCATTTCCTCAAAGCTGGTCTCTGCAGTGCCGAGGATATCGGCCGCACGCTTTTCATCAAATAACTGAGCGTATCGTTTTATTGCCTCGTTGTCCTGTGCCGCAGCATCCTCATTTCCGTCCTCCCCTTCTTGTACCTCGACGTCTTCATCCCTCTGCTGTAACTCCCCTCCATCATCGACGTCCATCCAGGCTTGTCGCTCCGGAGCAGGAGGGTTGTAAGGTGGTACGTCGACGTGGTCAGCAGGACCACCCTGGGCCTGCGCTCCACGAAAAAGAGCTGCGGCTGCTACCGCAGTGGTAGGTTGCAACAATTGGGCATCCCAAAGAGCTCGGCAAGTTGCTGAATGTGCAATGTGCCGTCGAACACCACTAGCAGTAGGAAAAGTGAGTGCACAGTGAGTGCAAGAATGCCTCGCAGGTGGCATCGCACACGAGAAGGCAGAATGATACGATGGGAGAGCAAACGACTTGGTAAGATGAAGCTAGTGTTTCTACGACTAACACATTTAGGTTGTCTCCATTTTCCGTACATCGGTTCCGGTGCCCGGGACTGGTGTGACCGGTCGCCACCCATCGGCTCCCATTTAAACATTGTACTCGTAAGCCTTTTTTTTTGCCTTTGACGCCACACAACCTGAACCCTCACTCGCAGCACAGCACCACCATATGGATGTGCAATGAAAAACAGACGGCAAGTGAACTCGTAAGCTTTTTTTTTCCTCTATAACCTATCTTGCATCACAACCATCGCTTGCAGCACAGCGTCACCATATGGACGTGCAACGAACAAGGGATAATGAACTCGTAAGCATTTTTTTCTCTCTCTAACCTACGCTTGAACCTGAACATCATATGGTCATGCAATGAAGAAGGGCCGACGGCCAATGTTGCTTGGCAAATCATTGTAGAAAACAAGCTCGACACGTGATCCATTCAAAGGTAACTATAAATTTTCTTCTGCCTTGCCCAGGTTTCCATCGCTCTGCATCCCCAGTTGTGATACTCATCGTTTGCGATATTCTTCAATGCCTCGAGTTCTGGATGATATACCGCTACCCCACTCGAACGACCCAACTCGTTCTGGTCGCATCTCCCGTCCCAGTGAGAAAGTCCAGGCGATGCTAGGTAAAGTTGGTCTGTTCTACATTTGAATTGTCAATTAACTCTACGTGCAGAAGACCTAGAGCAGGAGAGGGTTACAACCGAGAAGCTTGCTATAGAGAAGACCAAGCGATGCACTGAGCGGGCACTCAAGCGTGACCAGGTGACCAAGGCATCCCAAGTCACAGTTGAACGTGAGGCTCCGGCGGGGCCTAACCAAGACAGTGCTGCGATCCGACTTGCACCTGATAGCGCAGTAGGTCGTTTTTGCGATCACACTTCCAACACTGATACCGTTCCTACAGTTCTCTTCCAGGTCCATTAGGACGCCATTGCGGCGTACCGAGACATTGTTAGCGGGCCAGCTGGTCGCGCGAAGAGGGGGAGTTCCACCTGCGTCAGGTACCCTCATGCCTAAAGGTGACCTGAACCGTTTGCGACCTTTCATGATGGTGCCAAGCCAGAGAACTCAAGACTTCGAGGTACTCAAGGCAGGGTTGGCCAAACGAAAGCTTGAAACTGCAGCTGCGCGCAAAAGGATCGACGACAGTACTGACGATGGAGACACAGCTGATGATAAGTCCGTGAACGATAGACCTCGCAAGTACCAGCGCACGCAGCAGTAAGTGGTAATACTATCGGAGAACATCTAACTAAATTGGATACATCAGAGTAATCGATCATGGCGACAGTGAAGCCACTGACAAAGATGTGTCGATGGATGAGGAACCTCACTCATTTGCTTCGACCCCGCCGTTGCCCTCGGTTGACCTGGCTACTACTAGTACCTCAAACCGCTCGACCCCTTTTGACAAGTCCGCAGGAGATGACTCGGCCGATGAGGTAACCCTGGCGCCACCAAAGAAACGTCTTCACCGCCGTGTTGATGTTCAGTGCGACAATGATGAGTTGGAGGGGCCGTCGTCCGCCAACAAGGCCACTGAGCCCTGCCAGGATAAGGCCCGTACTCTGAGCGCCACGAATGTCAAACCGGTAGGCAAGGACCGTTATCGCGCCATAGATGGTAACCCGCTCGAACGTCTAGTCCTTCCAACTGCTATCGAGATCTACCGCGCATTATTACTGACGGAGAACCCTTATCCGACTCCGGACAAGGAAAGTGAATGGGCGAAAGGTGCATGGGCTATGGCGTGTGCTCACCACAAGGTCGAGCTTCCATTTACTGATAGGCCGGCGTCTCTGGTAAGGTATATTCTACGACAGATACACAAAACTCATGTTTTGTTTAGCTCGGTCAACGTGCCACACATCTCCGTGGACAGATCAAGACGAGAGCTCGAGTTGCTGTGGAAAGTGGATATGGATTCGAAGTCAGTGCTGACCCGGCGGTTATCGAGAAAAATAGAGAGCTTGTTCAGGCGCTGCTGATGGATTCGGCGTTTACATTCCGTGTAAGTGGTACAGGCTTTGTATATGTGGTTGCTCACTCTATTTTTAAGATTCGTGGAGCAAGTGTCGACGAGCACAAAGGTCCCTACGAGAACCCAGCGATTCAACGTGTCATCAATGAGGTCTTATTCAAAAGCAAGACGGATGAAGCCATCAAGTGGGCACGTTACTATAACCCCTTCCCCCGTGCAGGTTTTGCGCTCACGGTGGCAGCGGTACGTGTTCCTTGCTATAGTGTACTATGCTACTCATTGTTGACTTACAGATCCACTGTGCCATTGACGAGTGGGCTCAAGGCACTCTGCATGGGATTAACTTCACCGAAGACGATTATCTGCCTATTTATACCAGCCACATTGCGACTCTCGAGGAATTCGACAAGGAAACCCATGAGTACAAGCTCGTCGACAAGCTCATGCAGAAGGTCTACGATAACGGATGGTAAGTACTAGTATGAATCCTCCGAGTGACAGGCAACATCGGTTGACAGTCCACAGTGTCAAGGCTAGAGTCTCGAAGATCAGTGGTACTGTGGAGAAAAAGAAGGCCTTGCCGAGCTCTGTGTTCAAGAATGCTGTCCGTGATTACCAGTGTTCCTCTAGTGGCTTTATCTAGAGTAGGTGTTAGTAGAATTGTGAGCCAATGCTAGTATTGTCGTTTTGTCTGTTCAAGACTATGTAGTGCACTGTAAAGTTGTGAAAAATATATGGCATCACAGAGTGCTACATAGTACCTGGTAGTGATTGGGAGTCCATTCGAGACACCAGTATGTAGTACAAGGTAAACAATGGGCCACTATGTAGTAATACAGAGGACTACATAGTAAAATTCCCCACTATGTAGCACTACATATTGAGGAGAAGCCTACAGCTGCTATAGCACTATATAGACTACATAGCACTATATAGACTTTGTGAATTTTCCTGATGTGGCTGTAGCCATGAGCACACTATCCAGTGATGCTCAAAAGCTGCCACAAGAGGAGAAGGTGGCAAAGGCACATGAACTCACAGATGGAATTTTTGACAATGCTAATATATGGGGTCGTCTTTCTCAACTGAAGCATGCACCAAAATGTAGTATTCGGATTGGAGGTATTAGTATTCTGTTTTTTGATAAATGATCTAGCTCATGAAAATTTGCATGCATGCAAGGGATGCACAACTCGAATGAGGGATGTAATTTGCTGCTAGAAAATACAGCAGGAGCCCTAGATGAGGAGGCTTTGCAAATGCTATTTGTTACTGCCCAAGAAACAAACATATGTAGCATTATGTGTTAGATATGCAGTTCAAGAGTAAGTGCTGAAAGTTGAATATTCTTCATATGTAAGTTAAACTATGGTGTGAAACAGTGTCATATCTAACATAGACAAACCGCATCAATCTGCACTTCCTGTACACAGCATGGACATTATGGATCCCAAGAAACTAGCAAGATGGTTTCCACACTTTTGGGTACTGAAAATGTGCTTATCATTCCTCTCTCACTGAAGGAATCATAGAAAGTGAGTTGTTAATGCAGCAAAGGTATAAAAATTGATTTGAATCATGTTACTCCATTCTGCTCTGGAAATGACAGGCTGTGAGTTATGCATTGTGGAATGTGCCAGAGAGTGGTGATGCTGATGATGCCATATTTATTCATTATTCATTCTGTTCTGGAAATAACAGGTTGTGAATTGTATATTGTGGAATATGCTAGACAGTAGCAATGCTGATTATGACTTTTCCTTTTATTGTCCATTCTGCTCTGAAAATGACAGGATGTTAGTTGTGCATTGTGAAAGTGCCAGAGAATAGTGATGCTGATCATGCCATATTCATTCATTCTCATTATGTTCTGGAAATGATAGGATGTCAGTTTTGCATTGTATTATATGCAAAGTAGTGATGCTAATGATACCTTGTCCATTCATTCTCCATTCTGCTTTGGAAACAATAGGATGTTAGTCATACATACATTGTGAATATGCCAGATAGTGGTGATGTTAATGATGCCATGTTCATCCATTCACTATTCTTCCCTGGAAATCATAGGTTGTGAGTTGTACATTGTGGAATATATAAGAGAGTGATGATGTTGATAATGCCATATCCATTGATCTACCATGATACTCTGGAAATGACAGACAGTAAGTTGTGCATTGTGGAATATGCCAAAGAGTGATGATACTGATGCCATATGAATTCATTCTCTATCCTGCTCCACAAATGACAGGTGGTGAGTTGTGCAAATGGAATGTGCAAGGGAGTAGTATTGCTGATGATGGTGTGTCCATTCATTTTGCTCTGGAAAATACAGTTTGTGAGTTGTGCACTGTGAAATGTGCCAGAGAGTAGTAATGAAACTAATGATGCTATGTCTATCTATTCTTCATTGTGCTCTGAAAATAATAGAGAGTAAGTTGTGCATTATGGAATGTGCTGGAGAGTGGTGATAATAATAATGATATATCCATTCATTCTCCATCCTGCTCTGGAAATATTAGGTTGTGAGTTTTGCATCATGAAAGGTGCCAGAGAGTAGTGATGCTAATGATGCCATATCCATCAACTCTCTGGCATGCTGCTCTGAAAGGATGTAAGTTTTATATTCTATTGAATGGTGATACTGATAATCCTATATCCATTCATTCTTCATTCTATACTGGAAATAACAGGTTGTGAGTTTGCAGTATGGAATGTGCCAGGGAATGGTGATACTGATGGTGCCATATTTATTCATTCTTTATTCCACCCTGGAATTGACAGAATGTCAGTTTTGCATTTTGAAATGTACTAGAGAGTGGTGGTGCTAATGATGTCATATCTATTAACTCCATATTCTGCACTGGAAATGATAGAATGTCAGTTTTACATTATAGAATGTGTCAGAGAGTGGTGATTCTGATGATGCTTCTTGTATTCATTCTTTAGTCTGTACTGGAAATAATACTGTAGGTTGTGAGTTATGCATTATGAAATGTGCAAGAGACCAGTGATGCTAATCATACCATACCATCTATTCATTGTCCATTCTTCTCTGGCAATGATAGAATGTTAGTTTTCCATATTGGAATGTGATTGATAATGGTGATTCTCATGATGCCATGTTTATTCATTTATCATTCTGCTTGGGAAATGACAGGCTGTGAGTTATGCATTGTGGAATGTGCTAGAGAATGGCAATGTTAATGATGCCATATCCATTCATTAATGCTCTATATTTCTCTGGACATGACAGGTAGTGAGTTGTGCATTATGAAATGTATGAGAAAGTGGTGATTGTCATGAATTATGATGCAATATCCATTTGTTCTGTATTCTGCTCCAAAAATGACAGACAGTGAGTTATGCATTATGTTTCAGAAAGTGATCATGCCAATGATATCATATCCATTCATATTCTGTGTTGGAAATAACAGTTTGTGAGTTGTGGAATATAGAATATGCCAGGGAGTGTCAATGCTAAACTCCATTCTCCATTCAATTCTGGAAATGATAGTTTGTGAGTTGTGTGCTGTGTTATATGCTCATAAGTCATAGTGCTGATGTGGCATTGATGTGATGACCATTCATTCTCTATTCTGCTCTGGAAATGGCAGGATGTTAATTTTGCATTGTGGAATGTATGAGATAGTGATGACATGTCCATTTATTCTCCATTCTCCTCTGTAAATGGCAGGTTGTGAGTTGGGCATTATGCAATATGCCAGAGAGAAGTGACACTAATCATTTATCCTTCATTTTGTTCTGAAAAGGATGTTAGTTATATATTATGGAATGTGCCAGACTATGGTGATGCTCATGATGCCATATCCATTCATTCTCAATTTCACTCTGGAAATAATAGGATGTCAGTATTATATTTTGAAATGCAGCAGAGAGTGGTGATGCTGATAATTTCTGAAACATTCATTCATTCTCTGTTATACTCTGAAAACAATAGAATGTCAGTTTGCATTGTGGAATGTGCAAGAGCATTGATGCTGATGATACCTGTCATTCTTTATTCTGCTGTTAAAATAATAGAATGTGAGTTGTGTATCATAGATATGCTAGAGGATAGTAATGTTGATGATACTATATTCATTTTTTCTCCATTTTTCTCTGGAAATGATAGGTTGTGAGTTATGCATCATGGCATGTGCCAGAAAGTGGTGATGCAGATGATATCATAATTATACTCTGGAAATGACAGTTTGTGAGTTGCACAACATGGAATATGCCAGACAGTGGTGACACTAATGATGATGCCATTTTATTTATTCTCTATCCTACTTTGGAAAGACAGGATGTTAGTTATGCATTGTAAAATGTGTCAGAGAGTGATGATACTTATAACACCACATTCATTTCTTTTCCAATCAGCTCTGGAAAAAACAGGATATTAGTTATGCATTTGCAAGAGAGACAGAGAATTACTAGTGATGCTAATGAATATTTATTCATTCTTCATTCTGCTTTGGAAATAATAGGTTGTGAGTTGTGTATTATGGAATGTGCTAGATAGTGGTAGTGCTAATGATGCCTTGTCTATTCATTATCCATTCTGCTCTGAAAATGACAGCATGTTAGTTGTGCATTGTGGAATGTGTCAGAGAATGGTAATACCAATAATGCCATATTTTTATTCTGCCTTGGAAATATCAGAATGTCAGTTCTGCAATGTGAAATGTTCCTAAGAGTGGTGCTGATGATGCCATGCCCATTTATTCTTTAATCTGCTTTATAATATTTTGTGAGTTTGCATCATAGCAATTTTAACAATGAATACTATGTTTTTTCTTCTATTTTTAAATAACAGTTGATGAGATTTAGATCATTTGTCATTTCACATAAATCATTTAACTTTTTTTTTTTCCTTTTTATTTGTAGCATCTGTATTGCTTATCATATTATTAATTGATCTCTCAATTTATTTAGTTGATGAGCTTTCTATTATTATCAAACAGCATGATATCATTTATAATATTTAATTATTACAGACTATGAGTAATGTTTCACTAGAAATACTGGAGCAATGTTCTCACTATTTATTTTTTAATGATCATAGAAGGTATATTATGGAGTATTATTACACTAATAATATATATATATATATATCATTTCTCACAGATGGTAGGTATTATATTGTTTGTGTGAATTTACTCTTTTTTGTGCTTACTAGTGAGATGAGAAACCTTCCACTTTATAATTTCAAGGCTGTAAGTTATTGCATATTGCTTTTGGCAGTATATATTATAGTTATTTTATATTGTGTATAAAACATTAATTTATC